>JAIUZE010046509.1:0-42451 GCA_022085475.1 Heliosperma pusillum
TAAACCAAACCACCTACTACTAATTAATTGCAAGAAAATTGACTCATATAGATTGTATGTTAATTATCATGGACATCCAGATGTCACTCAAAATTCTAAAAGCTATCATCTTAAATTATTCATTCTCTAAATGCTAGATCATTCGTTCACTTAAATGAATAAAATTAAAGCTGATGGACCTTCCTCTAAAACCTAAAATTGAGATTAGTCTTTATAGGGAAAACTGCTATGAATCCCTTCTTCGTCGGTAGGCATATAGGACCTTACTCTCCATATGACCCCTTCTACGTTGGGTACGTAGTATGTGTTGACCTATTTTACCTCAACATTATAGTCCGAGTAATATCTCCTGATTATGATGGACTAAAGATAGAATTTACAGAAATTTATCGACCAGGAATTCTAAAAGTAGAATTAGCCAAAAAGTTAGCTTATCAATTTACAGAAATTGAGTCTTGGGATCATTTATATAATACTTGAGGGAGGTCAATTGTATAAATGCAAGAGTCTTCGCATTAATCGGTTTTGCATTCGACTTAATTAAAACGATGAAAATGCTTATTATGTTTTATCTCCTTTTCGCAGTGTAGCATTCATTTATATCGATAAAACTGTTATAACAAATGGCTGGACATGCTGATGCCCCTATGCCAAGTGCCACGCTCGCACGTGAATCCTGGCTTAAGATGTTCATGGACAACATGAATATACACGCGTCTGAAGAATAACGGGTCCAACTTTGAAGGCTGGGAGGCTTCATTACGGAATGCTGCCATAGCTGATGGTAAGCTCAAGTACTTGACTGAGCCACTACCGCCTAACCCAGGCCCCAATGCAGGAGCAAATGAATCACTTGCTTATAGTGATTTCGTAATGGAGGCGGGTGCGATAAAGAACGTACTCATCTTTTCAATGGAATCCAATTTGCAAAGACGATTCATTGCCCAAGGTGCAAACACGATTTTCACCACGCTCACTAACGAGTTCTCAAAAGCACCGCAGATCGTTATGTATGAGCTTACCACTCGCTTCTTTGAGGTGAAACTCTAGAAGGGCTAACTGGTTAGCCCACACATTCTCGATATGATCGAGAATCTCGAAAAACTGGAGGCACTTGTTTATAAAATCAAAGAAAGTGTGGTCATTGACCGCATGCTTTATTCACTCCATGCTGGTTTTGCCCAATTCAGGGCAAATTACTACATGAATGATTTGAAGAGAAAGCCTCATCAGCTACACTCACTTCTCATACAGACTAAGAAGGATCTGAAATTGAGTGGGAGCCTGAAGCAGGACGTTCTCATGATTGCAAATAAGGGTAAGGGTAAGGGCAAGGCTCAAGACGACCTTGTTGTAGGGAAGCCGAAGTTCAAGAAGCCAGGAAAGGGCAAGAGTGGGCCTGGTGAGACTAGCAGTAGCTCACAAGGCAAGACAAAGAGCAAAGAAAACATGGAGTGCCACCATTGCCACAAGACTGGGCATTGGAGGCGGAACTGTCCCGTGTATGCTAAAGACGTAAAAGCAGGCCGCGTCACTCCTGTTGGTATGTCATCTTTTATTCGTATGATTGAGATTAACCATGCAAGTTTCGGAACTTGGGTACTTGATACTGGTTGTGGTTCTCATCTGTGTAATCATTTGCAGGGCCTAAGAAACATCAGAACTCTCGAAAAGGGTGATGTGGACCTGCGAGTGGGGAATGGAGCAAGAGTAGCTGCCGTTTCAGTGGGAACATATGTAATCCAACTCCCGAGTGGATTTGAGTTATTTTTAAATAACTGTTACTGTGTACCCAGTGAAGGAGTTAGTATGCCCATATGTCCGTAATATTGTATAACTGATTAATTCTATGTGGCTACAATGTTCTGCTAGGAGCCGCTTGTAGTCTGAGTCCTAAATGAGTTGGGACTCGGGTAGTATTAGTCAGTCCTACAGGGTCACACACTAGATGAGTTTTTGGCAATATTATAATTAATATTGATTAATTATTAAAGGAATAAGAATAATATTTATTATTCTTATTATACTTTCTCAATCCTAGATAGTCTAGGATTCTCTTGAACTCCCTATATAAAGAGATATAGAGGGAGATGTTTATCATGAGTTTTTCTAGAGAGAAAAATCTCAAGGGAACTAAGAGGGAAGAAAATTGCTCATAAAGTTTGTACTAGCATACACACTCATATTGTGTGGATACCGGTAGAGGCGCAACACTTGGGCGTTATTGTGAGACGGTCTCACGGATTATATTATTATTCACGAAGCTGCGATTTGGGTTTTATTATACTTCTTTTTATTAGCATATTATTGGAATTCTTCCGCATCCAAGTAAGTTTGCTAATCACCCTTTTGTTTAATCTTAATACTTAACATGCATGACATCTTGGGAATTCTGTAATTCAAATCTGTTGAAAATCGTTACAAAACCCTACAGTGGTATCAGAGCGAACATGTATTGTTAAGTATTAGATTAAAAGGTTGCACCTTTAGATATAATTGTTGTATCTTTGTGTTTATTCTTGAGTTTCCAGATTGGAGTTTTGAATTGAATTAGTTCAATTGTATACAATTGTTGTATCTTGTTAAATATTTAAATTTAGGGTTGTATCATGTTAGATGTTGTATTGTACTATAATATTTGATATTATGATGAATTCCTTTAATTTGATTAGAAGGAACCCTAATTTTACTGATTTAAGAAAACCTCTAATTTATTGTTGGAAACCCAATTTTAAGATTGTCTTAAAATCCCAATTTGATTGGATCTAATTAGATTAGATATGTAACAAACCCTAATTTGATTAGGTGATTAAATTGTTTAATTTCGTGTGTAATGCTCTAATTTGATTAAAGCAAAATTACTGTTCACGTGGTACTATTCACGGTTACTATTCACGGTTACTATTCACGCGCGTTTCGGTAAGTTACTGTTCATCAGTTTTGATTGTCGGATTTTGGCTTAAAAATAGTGTTTTTCGAGTGTAAACGGCGTTCTAAACTAGACTGCATAGCATGGTCGACGTTTTTAAGCCAAATTCTGACGTCTTGTTAGACTTTCAGGTGCTTTTTAATTTAAAATTATGATTTTTGTTTTTTCATAATTGGTTTTGTGATTTAATCAATTTGATTGATTGATTCATTGTTACAATGGTTGTATTAATTTAATTTTGAATTTTATTAGCTTTATACATAGTATGATATGATCATGATACCTATGTTATTACGTTTTTGCATAAGATGTTCAAAAACTACAATTTTGAATTGTTGACGATTATGAATCGTTTTTTTGGAGTTCTTAACATGACTTGTTCTAATTTACAATTGCTTGTACATTACATTTGTATAATGTGATGTTTAATGATTAATTAAAGCTTCGTGTGTAAATTAGAACGGCTAGGTTCCCTTATACCATTTTCCTTAAGAGAACTAGCGTCATATTTAGGACATTTGTCATGTTTGACTCCACCTTCCCTCAATTAAAATATTAAGTAATGTCCTTCCAAATTAACGACTGTAAAAAACTTATATCGTTGGAAGTATTGTCTGCCAAAGTAGAGTACTTTTTCTATGTAAGCTGAGCAGGTGGGTAACAGTTATCCACACGTGAATTTGGTACACTTAACAAAGTTATCAAAACAGTTTTGGACTTTGGGGCAAATAGTCAAGTCACATAAGATGTTACATGACGACTAGGAGTCGCATTTGATGCGATTGACATTTGATGGCTACCTTGATATGTGTAATTTGGACGATGAGCCAAATCACACTCACGTTATATATGATTAGGGATCCTAGAATACTATGCACATATGAGGGTTATGTGTGTAGTGATTTTATCTTAAAATTGTTTAAGAATGTCGTGCAAATTGTGTGTCTTAAATTGGTTAAGATAATCACAGTTTATTAATATATCGATTTTAGTTTTGCATATGTTGATAGTTGTAAGATGTCATTGTTGTCATGTTTTTCAAATGTGTTTGAATCGTTCAAATTCATAGATTGGTTTCTTTGAGAATTGTTCTCAATTTTGCAAAGTGAGGTTTATCTTCAAAAGAGAATTTCTAGCGAACCATATTCAATGCTAATGTATAGTTTAGACTATATAGCGAAAGTCATAAAGATGACAATTCGTACCATATATGTCAATTGTCTAAAATAATGGAATTGTTCCCGCTTAGTGAGAAAAAATATGTGGGATGATCCAGTTACTTCATTCGTCATTATTATGACATAATTATATTGATAATTTATGAGTAATTGGATATCCTTATTATCAAAGGTTGATGACTGAAATTGTTTCAGTTATGTCTTAAGTTACAGTCAGTTCATAATGAATTGGGCACGTAAATTAAGCGAATTTCTCACTTAGTGACATAAGATGATAAAGACAATCGAGCCTTGTATAAGAAGATTCAGAAACTAATGTTCTTTGAGTTCATTAGCAAAGAGGCTTTCAGATATGAGCTTAGACACTGATAATGGGAAAGGGAAGGACAATCGTTGTCAAGTCCTACCTTAAGATCAATGTCTAAAGGTATGGAAATCATTTAGTAATTATCTTCATTAATGTAATGACAAATAGCATTGGAAAGGTAGCTCATAGAAATGTCTCGAAGATCTGCGAAAGTTATTGAAGTATGACTTCAAACTGGAATTGCATGTTATAGAAGTAAAAGTTACTACGAATATTCTACTATAAGGTATAAGATACCAAATATGGTATTTACATTATGATGTAATGACCTGTGGTAGTAGAGACATGGTAAGGAATGTGATAAATCTACGTGTATAATGAACAAATGTTGTTGCATTGTGCGTATAATTTATTCATTTGAATGTTATATTGTTCAAAACTAGATTTGAATAAAAGTTATTCATACAATGTCATTAGTAGAATGTTAATTCTTTTCATGTTTAAACATAAATTGAATTAATATTTTATAAAGAACAAATGTTGTTCTTTTTCTGGTTATGACAATTTTAGTTTTGTTCAATCTAATCTATAACATGTAATGCAAAGGGTTCAAGTCTTATGACCCAAGTTTCACACGCTTACAACAATGTCTTTTGAGCCATGAAACGAGATACACATGTAGAAGTTCCATGATGATGGATTTCTAGGCCTTATTGATTTGGATCAATTAAGGCAAGTGTAGTTTGTTTATATGCTAAAAGGATTTAAGGTGCTCTAACTAGTTGTAGTAAGAGGGCGACCAACTAGTTTGATCACACATATTCAGATATGTGTGCGTTGAATAAGTCATGTTGCTAAGGTATGAGATTATAATACTTCAAATTACTATTTTTAGTAATTATGCATATGTTCATATGATGAACATAAAGTCTGATTGTTTTAAAAGTTTGAAATAGAATCAGATTGAAGTAAGAGATCAACTTAGGAAGTCGATCAACATTATTGTTCGATTTGATCGAAATGGGAGGCTTGAATCAAGTGTATATGACAATCATAATAGGAATGAAATTGTTTCATTACTAGTCTTAAAGAGACGGTGTAAGTTTCACTATAAGAATATTAGAGAAAATTTGTTTTCTTTAAAGGACATCACAAGCTAAGTTAGTTTGAGGTCTTTTGGGAATGTCTCTAAGACATAACCATGCGGGTTAGCCCCAAATGGGAAATATCATACTATTTATATTTGATGATGACCGTTTTCTTAATATTTGTGAAATGTTATGTCTTATAAGAGAATAAGACCTTTATTTTGATATGGTTCTATCTATGATGAGTCACGCAGATCTCGTTATTTTTGGAGTTATGCGCTCTAAAGTATCTTGGTACACAATTTTGAAATTGTTTCTATCTAGGTCAATAAAAATATATTACATATAAGATATGTGCTTGGAATGGTTCCTATAATATTTTATTGATATTTGAGACTTTTTAAATGTTAAGAAAACAGTTTTCTGAAATTTAGTCTCGAATTTCTTACATATACTTTACGGGGTATTCTAAGATAGAATATCAAATCTACCCTTCATTCCAGTACAAAGTGTTTGTCACTTGGAATGATTCTTTTAATGAGAATTGTGTCTCTAAAGAAATAGTGGGAGTAGAATAATCCTGGAAAGGTAAAGAATCGCATGATTCTTCTTTAAATGTTGAAGGAGATAGGTAAAATCCATGAAGATTCATGGATGTATCACTTGTGATTAAGCCCCGCATAAGTTTGACTTTTAAAGGAAGCAATGATAGGCTCCAACTCTAAAAGCGTAAAATGGCTTGAGGCCATGAATCCAAAATGGTTTCATGTATCATTACAAAGTATGGACTTCGATTGATACACCCGGTGGTGTCACAACCATATAGTGTTTGGATTCTCCTAGCAAATGTCATTATTCATGAGATGAGTTTGACAGGAGGCGTACATGAATAATATAGTTTTCCTTAAATGGAAATATGCAATAAGTTGTGTAAGACACATCTTAATATTCATGTAATTATGGAGCGCTAGGTAAATGAGAAAGTTTTAAAGGTTTATTTATAAACCTAAACAAGTATCTAAAGGTTGGAATCATCGATCTTAACAAAGTAATTCAAAATGGTTTTGATTTCTTTGAGATGATGATAGTATTGTGTGTACAAGGAAACTAGTGAGAGTAAACTCTCTTTTATGATTTGGTATGTAGTTGACATATATTATCAAGAAACGACATTTTGTTGTCTCGTGGAGACTTATTAGCAAAGATGTTGTTTATTATGCGCTCGTATGACGAGTAGAATACCGATCTAGTCCTTGTGACTGTTATGAATAACATGTGAAAATATTCATATTAAAGAACAAAGAAAGTATTCTTCTTGTGATGAAGTAATCATTGTAAGCGTGTTACATTGATATCAACTTCAAATAGACAAGTATGGTTCCCGATTGTAATCTGGACACATTTTGTTTATATGAAAAGTAATTGCATGCTGAAATGGTTTCAAGCACGTTGCTATGACTAATCTTACAACAAAAATGAGTACTTTGTTGCTTATGAAGCATCAAATAGAGTGTTTGGTTTGAAAAATCAAACCTATACACACTATATACTTTGTTGCTTATGAAGAAACAAAGAGTACATTTGATTTATGAATCAAATACGTGTTATTGAGCTTACTTTATTTAGATAAGGTAAAATAAACATATGCAAGATAATGACCGATGCAATGGTTGCATGTCCCGTACAAAACCTCTTTCGTGGCTATAATATGAAAAGTCATAATACTGCGATTTGTATAAGACGCATTAGCGAGTGGTCTTAATACTACCGAGAGGTCTTCATTTCAGTGGGAGGTTATGTTCGACATGATTGATACGTTTGTATGACATGTTTCTTTTATATGATAAAAGAATTGATTTTGCATTTAATTATGGTATAATTGAATGTTTGTCCCAAAATAGTATACATTGTTTAAACAGATTACCAAGTGTGTGACTTGGTTATGGAACTCTGTTTTATAAGATAATGTATTTATATAAGTCTCTAATCATGGCATAGTGAAAGGGACACTTATGCCTTATAATGATTAGTATGTGAGTTGGTTGATGACTATGTTCCGTAAGTCATTGATATTGCGATATCAAACCAGGCACATTGATACATGTTAGGAATATGTATTAGACGGACCCGTCAAAGAACTTTGTTAAGGTTTCGCTTAGTGTCAACAAAGTTTCTTTCACCGTAATTGGTAGTCTTTAGACCTGAGTCTTTCATTATTCTGTACATGTGAAGTGCTAGTTTTGACATCACCAAACGTCAACCGTGACTGGTGGCTATAAAGGTGATGGTTGGACTTGTCATGGAACATGTGATAGGATGTGGTTAGACTAGATGGGATTTGCTCCTTCTTTGTGAAAGAAGTTTATCATCTTCGGCCTCTCGAAGAGTGTGAATTGTATCAGTGCATGGCCATGCCCAGATGAGGTGAAAGTCAGTCGTCTGTTGTAACAATTCAGCTCAGAAATTCGAGAAAAGAGATTGAGATTTATAGGGATGATACTTCGCCTACCCTATTCTCATCTGAAGAGATAGAAGCAAAGAGATTATGGTGTCTTATAGGACATAAGTGCAAGTGGGAGACTGAAGGAGTTAGTATGCCCATATGTCCGTAATATTGTATAACTGATTAATTCTATGTGGCTACAATGTTCTGCTAGGAGCCGCTTGTAGTCTGAGTCCTAAATGAGTTGGGACTCGGGTAGTATTAGTCAGTCCTACAGGGTCACACACTAGATGAGTTTTGGGCAATATTATAATTAATATTGATTAATTATTAAAGGAATAAGAATAATATTTATTATTCTTATTATACTTTCCTAATCCTAGATGGTCTAGGATTCCCTTGAACTCCCTATATAAAGAGATATAGAGGGAGGTGTTTATTATGAGTTTTTCTAGAGAGCAAAATCTCAAGGGAAGTAAGAGGGAAGAAAATTGCCCATAAAGTTTGTACTAGCATACACACTCATATTGTGTGGATACCGGTAGAGGCGCAACACTTGGGGCGTTATTGTGAGACGGTCTCACAGATTATATTATTATTCACGAAGCTGCGATTTGGGTTTTATTATACTTCTTTTATTAGCATATTATTGGAATTCTTCCGCATCCAAGTAAGTTTGCTAATCCCTTTTTGTTTAATCTTAATACTTAACATGCATGAGATCTTGGGAATTCTGTAATTCAAATCTGTTGAAAATCGTTACAGATCCCTTCATCTTGTTCATTTGTCTGAATAGTATAATTATGTCAACGTTGTTGTGTGTAGGAGGTTTACGTTAATCAAACCGACAGTCAAAAGTTGTATTTGTGCGTTGTTTGTGTCACTAGTGACTAATAAGAGTGTAAGGTGGATTTTTATGCACATTTAGTTGTTACTTGTGTGTATTTTACGATCCTTGTCTTGGATGCTTTTGATTGGATGCGAGTTAATGTATCATGGGCACGTTACCGTGACATTGACTTTATTAGTGTGAGTGTGACGAATTTGTTAGGGGGTGGACATTAGCATTCGTCGACCCGCTGTCAAATGATGTACTCACGCCTTGTGCTCGTGTCTCAGACATGTTAAATTAAACGTTGAACCACACACTTGTTTTTTATTTTAAAGTTGGACCCTCAGCCAAAATATTAGGACTATGTTTCCATCATTAAGTTGGATCGTCAACCAAATTGCTGGGGTTGTGTTTTCATTATGTAGTCACTAAATCTCTAGTCATCAATTAGGGCCATGTATCAATTTTTCATAAGAGTGTTGGTCAAACGGTTGAGACCATATTATGAATTCAAACAGCTGGCCCAAGGGGACGTTCATCAAATTCTTTTAATACAAGAGTGGTACCTCGAGCTTGGAAGCAAAGTGACCAGGTTTACGAATGAAAGAAGAGAATCTTAATATTTATTTCAATTTTGAGTTTTGAGTTTGATGTTTTGAGTCTAAAACAAACCTAATCGGTTAAATGATATTTCAAAGTGTTGAGTCTTTAGCCCTTTGGCCATTGGGTGGGGCCATGTATCCATTTATCGGCCTGGCCTTTTGTCATTGGTTGGGGCTATGTTTTCGTACCAAGTGTATTTTTCCTCGAACCATTGGCATCGGTTTGGACCAAGTTTCAGTGTACTGCGACCGTCAGACAAAAGGTTGAGGTTGTGTCTCCGTCATCGATGTCTGCCGAATTTAGACTACGACCTCTAGTTATATTGTTGGGATTGCGTTTTCTACCATTGTTTTTGTTTGGAGGCAGTTGCTACTCTCCAATGTGATAATCATATCGATCAACCTCTATGTTTAGTACTT
Organism: Heliosperma pusillum; assembly: GCA_022085475.1. Taxonomy (NCBI): domain Eukaryota; kingdom Viridiplantae; phylum Streptophyta; class Magnoliopsida; order Caryophyllales; family Caryophyllaceae; genus Heliosperma; species Heliosperma pusillum. The sequence continues at coordinate 9,800 of JAIUZE010046509.1, forward strand.
CTTAAGTACATATTTGTGTTATGGTTCGAGTTTTTACTAGACACTCATATATGTATGATTTGCTTATAAAAGTATCGTTTGTGCCTTATGTCATTATGATAATGTTATTTCAGTACATGACAATAGGTATCTCATGTTAGTCAGCTTTATTTACCATGTTGATTGTACTTGTCCACCCTATTTTAATACGATGGACTTGGATACTTTGAATTGTCTACTAATATGATATTTCGTTATGTCACATGTTGCGTGATAATATGCTTACATATTAAATGTTATTATTGCACTTTTATTGTGTACTATGACTTGGAGGTCACGTGATTATTCGTTACTAACTTTATTTATATTTACATGAAGAACAAATGACATTTCGGTGATTTTTAGGTTTTGAGACGAGTGATATAGTGTCACGTGTTGTTGTGATAACGGTGTACAAGTCTTGTATATGTATCGAGAGGCTGAGGCCATTTGAATATGTTTATATTTCTATTTAAGCTCTATTATTTTATTAAATCTTTTAAACTCGTTTTCTACTTTATTTTTATGTTTTAATGACACCGCGGTTATTTTATTAAATGGTTTTAAAATCCCCTTTCTTCCGTTTTCAGTTATGTGTTTACTATTATTGCGTTACTGCGGATTGTCATAGAGAATCCCTCGGTTTTTAATAGTTCATTTCAAAAGTCCCACCAAATACTATTTTTACAAAATCAAAGACATTTTCAAATCTACTATGAAATGCTCTTCAACTTTTACCAAAAGTTAGTTTTAGACAAAAACAATATATAGATATAACATGATTGATATTTACTAAATAATAACTAACATTTGTTTTTGGCAAAATTGAGCATTTGGTGGGTGGGAGTTTTATACAATAATTTAGAATAAGTGTGTGTTTTTATGGCGAAAAAATAAAATTGGTGAGAGCTACTTAACGATTTTTTCTAAATTATTATTGATATGTCTAGTTTTTATATGATTTACTCCCTAATTTAGCTCGATTTTACATGATTACTATACTTTGTTTAGTATTTTGATGAGCTAATTACGTGTTCGAGGTGCATTGCTCGTTTTTGCTATGTTTTGTAGGAATCTAAGCATTTAGAGCCTTTTTCCTAACACAATTAACAAGCACAAAAATCCAACAAGCTAATGGAAGTAAAATGGACCATGAAAGGAGAATGACAAGACAAACATGAGGATTTGTGAAATGGATTGAAATGCAAAACCAAAAATGAAGCCCAAAAGCAAGGATTCCACAACTCAAGCATAGGATACTCCTTTAGATGCTCAAGGAAACCCTAAACTATGCAATTAACCGGATAATTAAGGTGTTTAAAGGCATAGCTTAGGATTCCTTAGGCATTAAATGGTGCATTTAAGCAAATGCACCCGGATTAAGGAGGCCCCGATCGGGGTTTGGCTTATGTGAAATCTACCGTTTCAAGTCCCTCTCCCTATATAAAGGAGAGGGACTTCGACACTTAGGGATATCTTGGATCATATGTTTTACTGATCTTTCACATATCTTTCATAGCTTTAGCTTAAGCACACAAGTTTTTCTTAGTTTCATAATTAGTTAAACATTTAGTTATTACTTTGTCAAACACTTAGTTACATTTCAAAGTTGTAATTCAATCTTTCCATTCAAGCATTTGGGTTATTCGTTCTTAATTTCCGAGTTATATTTCTCTATTGCGGTAATCCTAATTCTAGTTTTATGTTAGTATTCATTTCCGTCATTTACCTTACGAATCATTTAGTTAATCGTAACATTAGTTAATCATAGTTTTATTGTTATCTACATTAGAATTGTTAGTTTTCATTCACTTAGTGTAGTACATTTTATTAACAAGTTGTTTTCATTTATAATTTCATATTCATCATGTTTATTATATCAAATAGTATTAGTTTAATTATCAATATGAGTGAGTAGTTCCATTTGTCTAGGGATTAAGGAAGCCATGCATAATTAGTAAGTTGTAAATATTAAAACAAGGATGAACTAATATTGATAAATTGTTTCTATCACATGCTTGTATTGTTTTGTTAATCTTTGTTATTTGGCCAATTGCATTGATTAAATTTGTTAATTCATTCTATAAGTCGAGAGGCACGGAATCGGATTAGACTAAGCATGTGTAGTAGGACGACTCTAGTCACAACGAAAGTTCTCTAAGACTCGACCTAAGGTTGGCACTAATATCGAGAGATGGGTGTCTTTAGCCTAAACAATTAAACAATATTAAGAATTCGTATGTTTAACATGAGCATTTACGTATTTGCATGAGTGACCCGACTCCCCTAGACTCTTTTAATATTATTGAATTTACATCATAGATAGCTAAACATCAAACCAAACCAAAGCATTAAACCGACTTTGATAGTAGTCCATTCATAGCATTTCATAACGAAATTCCCGTCTCCTTGTGTTCGACCCCTCGTACTACATTTATTTATGTCTAGGAAAATTTATCTTTGCATAGGTGTGCGATATATCCTATCAATTATAAAATGTTACTCTTTCCATTTTTTAATGATGTTCTACATTTCTTAAAAATGCAGATTTAAATATGTTCTAATTTATTTATTTGTCTATTATTTAGGGTTATAATGATTTGTGATCTCAAATTCACTTATTATCATACCTTTTAATTTTGTCCAAAACAAATGTGAAACATCATATATAATCATTGAAAATATATGAAAGTAAGGTTGTTAATCACGGTTTCTTACTAATGAGCAATTCACAATTGTGCTATGTAATATACACGTGAATCATAGTTACAGCGGCACGAGAAAACAATGAACCATAACATAATGTATAATGTGTCAAGTGTTATATAGCTACCTAACTTATATATAATGTGGATGATTGTATCTTTTACGTATCTTTTTCCAAATTTATTCAAGATATACGTGACCGAACTACTTTAATACGTGATTTGTGAAAAAAAGTTTCTTTCATTTTTCGTTACTTCCAATTGGCCACCTCAAAATGATCACAAAATATTATTCCACATACAAATTTATATTGACAAAAACATGGCAAGTGGGCCATAAAATATCTTGGAAACACTGCTCTTGTTTGGTTGTCAAAATCATGAAAAGTGAACCTTCATATGAAACTACTCACAATTCTAATATATGAAGCGCCATACGCTTATGACGTCTCATAAGTGGTTAAAATAATTATAAAAATGATGGTCGTTGTGAGATGTCACAAGTCACTATTCATCACAAACAAGCATATATGTGAATTAATATCCCTCCATTATGTAAGAAATCACTTAATAACCATCCTAAGTAAATTGCAATTCTTACATAAAGCGAATTGATACATGAAACCAAATATTTTTAGGCAATTCATATAAATTTCTATTTCATACGAAACGAAACTTTATGTGAATTTAGTGTATGACAAGTATTAATCACTATTTATGCCCACTTGTTTTCCTTTACACCTAACTCAAACACAATGCTTGATTATGCGCAAGGCAAGATAAATAATTATAATACTTGTTTTCCTATTATAAGCTCCGAATAATAATATTGTACATATTACATCATAGTACGAGTAAGACAAATTATAATACATTACTTGCGAAAAAGGTCATTAATAATCTTGATTTTTTCTTGTTGACTAGGAGCATCCCATACCGATAGTTGGGCAAATTGTTTTTGAGGTACTAAAGGCAACTTAATTAGTACACCTGTCACAAGTTTTGTTTTATAAGCAAGAGTCACGAATCGATCCTATGACCACTTGTTTAAGAGATGAGAGCTCTTACCACTCACGCCAACCAACTGTGGTCTTAATCATTGTTTCTTACTATAATTGTGTCATACTTGTGTAACGTACAAAGCACGTGATATGTATTTATTGCGTACAACAAAGTGATGATCATGTAACATTTGATCTATCTAGTTATATCCACCTAACATCTAAAATAAATGATCGTATTTTTTCCCCAATTTTTCAAGATAAATGTTCTTAAACTAGCATATGATCGTTAAATATAGAAATGCTATCAGATTTATGAAAGAGTTTCAATTGTTTTTCCATATTTTTCAATTTTCTCCCCATTTGACTACACCATTTTCAATGCGGTACTTTAAAGACGTGTTTAGTGCATTAAAAAGCTAATTTTTGTAATGAAAATATAACTTTTTGAAATCCCTTCAATTGGTAAATATAAAATATTTTAGTCTCATGTCCAATTTATTTTAAATTTGAAGATATTTAAGGTCAAAATATAGGAATGTTTTACCTAAAAATTCAAATGGGGAAAAAAATGAAGGTAGTATAATTTTTACTAATTTGAAGATGTACTTAAACTACTCTGATATCTTTCCATAATTATTATTCAAAACGTCTACCCCCTTATAAATTGTGATGGGCATATGCCCATCATCATACTACCCATTGTTTCTCCTCCTATCTCTTCATTTCTAACATACACTCTTAACTACTCGAATGAGAAAGCAAAACGGAAACCATTTGCCAACAACAAAGCTACCACCAGAATTATGCCTTGAAATTATTGCTAAATTACCAATCAAACCGATATTAAGATTTCGATGTGTCTCTAAGTTGTGGTGCTCACTCATTGACGATCCACATTTCACCTCAACCCACCTTAAAAATAGTCGCAAACTCCAAGATGATTCTCGCTTGCTTGTATTAGAGCCACATAAGTTGGTTGAAATAAATCAATTGTGTGTGATTCGTCGTAGTGACACATTTAGAAGGATGTCTAAGCGTGTATTGGATGTTGATTTGTGTATCCAACATCACACCATAGGTTACATTAACGGCGTGCTTTGCATCAAGAAATATAAAATAGAAGAAGCGCAACCACTTCGAATTATTCTTTGGAATCCTTCGATTAGGAAAGCTATAGAAACTCCTCTTCCTCCCATAGCAAAATCAAATTCAACACTTGATACTGACTGCGCCTTTGGTTTTGACCCGATTACAAATGACTTTAAAATTGTAGCAAGCTTACTTCTCCATGGTGAGAATCATTTCCCTATAACTGTTGTGATATATACCCTTAGTAAAAACTCATGGAATTTTCTCCAATTGGACAAATCCCCAAGTCTTTGGGACAAACATCATCCAAAGGCTTACCTCGACGGGCTTATATATTGGATGGGTATTGACCCGATAAAAACTACTCCAAAAGGTAAGTTTTCTCATCTTGTGTCATTTAATGTGAATAAAGAGGCATTGAACTATATCGATTTGCCGGATTGTGAGATTTATAATGGGCCGCATCATGAACGATTTTCTATCATTTTGGACCGATCAATTGCCATAATGGATATTTATCCGGAACATACTAATATATGGGCAATAGGGGGAAATTCTTGGGCGAAAAAATATTCTATTAACTTACAATTGTTTCAAAAGTGTGTATATCTAAAGAGTGATGGTAACTTATTGCATCATAGACAACACGGAGGTGTGAATTCATATAACCTTGAAAGTAAAGAAGTGAAAGTTGTTGCAAAGTGCTATAAAGTTGTTCCTCATTTCATCGGAGCTTACATGGAGAGCTTGATGTTGCTTCATGGTTTAGATGATAGAAATGTATTCACTTTTCCTGAAGGACAAAATATTTGTCCTCGTTTTTGTAGAGGGGGTGTTGTCACTTGCTACATCTGATAAGACAAGAACAATAATTTTCTTAGTTAGTGATCGCCTAAGGTTGTAGTCCTCTATGCTCAACAAATTTGTACTTTTTGTTTTATTTGCTTCAAGTATGAACAATCATCGTTGTTTTAGCTCTAAAGTTGTTGCTTTTAGTTTCATAGTAATGTCCTCTATATTATCAATTCTACAATTTATTCAGCAAAAATTGTTCACAAATGCTAAGAGTTGAATTGTTGCATTACATTGTATACATTTTTCAAAATATGTGACGAACATTTTAGAAAACATCTACAATTTAATGGAACAAAAGAAATATGTACTTCACTCATGTAATAATTGTCAGATTATTTCATAGAAATACACAATCTTTTTTTGAGTTTCTGATTTTCGCTATCTTTGATATGGGTAGATTTCATCATTAATGGAATAACGTCATACTACACTTACAAGGGATCTTATAATCGAAAACTTGTCTGCGCCAAAGAAAAAGAATTATTATGTAAATTAGTGGTGACTGTAATACCCCGTAATTTATGGGAATGAATGTAATGTTAATTTGTATAAGTCTTGCAAAATTTTCTCATGAACTTTGCATTGTGTTTAATGGTCTTTTCTAACGACGTTTACTGACTGTCTAATGAGGCTGTCGAACAACCTTGACTGACTGTCGATCGACCATGTGTGGCTGTCGATCGACAAAGGGTGGTTGTCGATGTAACACCCCTATTTAACCAAGAGCCTTTAGCAAGACATTCCTAGTTAAATATGGTTGTTACCATCTCAGTTACCTGAGGTAGTACATATCAAATATAATAACAAGAGTACTTTAAATAAAATGTCTCAAACCAAATTGCATAATTAAATACCGTCTTACAACCAAATGTCAAATATTGATTAAATGATTACATAGCGGAAGACTTTATTTAAAATAACTGAATTATAAATCTAATAATGATGACTCCTCTAAATGTCTCATATGATCCGTGCCACTCTCACATCCACAACCAAGGAACATTACGGTTATTGCAAACATGTACGACTTACTGCACACCAAATTGTCGGAAATTACCAAGAGGATCACCGCAAAAGTTTAAAAATAAGAATAAGAAAGCACAAACGGTCAACCAAAGGTTGATTAAGGTAACATAAGACGAAATAGGATTAAAATCATATCAATAATGAACAATACTCATCAATAACCAATAACGCTCAATGATAATAAACATTACTCTGATCGCCTAACGACCTCCTCAACCCGCAGGTTGGTATCACAACATTAATACATGTATAAACACTTCACACTCCTAACGAACTTCTCGATATGCAGATCGGCATCTCAGCATAAATATAAACTCCGAGCACCTAATGACCTCCTCGATCCGGAGATCGGCATCACAATAACACAATCATCATAATTCATAACATAACTCATATCAAACTTACATACAACCATCATATCAATCAGTACATGACATACAACATAAATACTCATCATAACAAACCAACACGATAAACAACAACAAGCATTGGCTTGTCTCGCTCGAGACCAGGCATGTCTCGGCCGAGATGCCCATGTCTCTCCCGATATGGCCTTGTCTTGCCCGAGACGAGTCTGTTCATGGGACAAAAGTTAAGTAGGACGAAACCCTACCTTTTTGCAATTCTTCACGCATAAGTAAAACAAGATCTAAAACCTTTCCTCTACGAAACCGCTGCCTACAATCATATAATACGAATCTAATCACTAACTAATACATACTATAGTTCATCATCTTCCTAAAATGATTTCTAAGGATTCTATTCATTAATCTAGGCATAAGGTGATGTAAACATTAGGTTTTTAGGTTTGAGTTTTGTGGGTAATAAAGAAAAAAGTCTAAGAAAAGATTAAGTAAGGGTTTAAAAAGTGTTAAAGTAGTTTAGTCGTGTTTAAGAGTAATATTTCTTAAAATCATTAAATAATAAATTAAGTTGCGGAAGTTAGGAAAACACGCGAGCTGCCTGCTGGAGCTCATCTCACCCAAGACAAGGCTTGTCTTGTCCGAGACAGGTCTGTCTCGATCGAGACATCCCCATGTTAGGTTCATATACCTACTCATAAGACTCTTCTTATGATTAACTAATTAACTCTTTAATTAGTTTATGTAAGATCTAGTTACATGCATACTATTTTAATTGAAATAGAAGAAGAAAAATGTTCCTCACATTGAGTATTATTCGAGTATGGGCACAAGTACAAGACACCTTCTTGTACTTGTTCTTTAGCTTAAGGATATGTGGATGAACTTCCTAGTTCCAAGTATAGGAACTCTACTTGTTGATGCACCTAGACTATCCCCTATCAATCAAATGCAAGTCTACTAGAACTTCAAGTGAGTAGCCCTTAAAACCGAGTACAACACGCTTCAAATTACTACTCTAGTAATGTTATGTTAATACTTGAACACAAGTTCTATGAAACTTATTAAGTTTCTAACTATATAATAATTTCTAGTAAGAAGTTGTATATGTAAAAATGAGATCAAGTGATAAGTGAAATAAGAAGAAAAACATCCTCTTATGCACTCACCAAAACCGGTGCAACACTAGCATGGGGATGGTGAGCATGCCATTGCTTTTTGTCTAAACAAAGCATTAGGCTTTATGGCTAGTTATAGGTTAGTAATCATTTTGTTCTAATCTTAATTAGAACACTCATAATTACACAACCATCTACCCATCCTCATAAAACCGGTGCCACTACATAAAATGGAGTCCATTTTATAACTTGTGATTTTGTCATTTGTCACATATGTGACATGTGACATGTGACATGTTATCTTATCTTATAATTATGTATTTAACTAATTTAAATACAATTTCATATCAAATAAATTAAACTTAACATTTTAAGTAATAATTTATAATCACATATATATAAAATGGGTCATCTCATATTTGGTTAATATGATCTACAACTAATTGTAATCATAATCAATCAATCATGCTTATCTCAAATGTTTCATAAACATTAAGCATTCTTTGTAATATAACAATTAAATTACTAAATTGAATCTTATTTAATCATATTCTAATAATATATAATTCTCACTAATTATACAAACTTTTTCTATTTAAGGGATTAATTAATCTGTATCGTTATACGATTAATTAATATTCTTGATTAGGGAATCGTCCTTTCGGTGTGACCTCAAGGGACCAACTGATCACCACCGTCATACGACAGTAACGTCGAACTTTAGTAAGCCAATCGTTACCGATTAATGTGGACCAGTTGACTATAACGTTAATCATCCCTTTGTATTCTTGTTATTGAGATTTAATTAAGTGATCGCACTATTGTTGAGGACACTTACTCCAACACCCTCATCTCGACCGAGATGGGTCTCTAGTCCACTACTAAGCTAACCAATCCACTCCCAGGCACCCACACCCTACTAAAATACACTATATAAATGACGGTTATTACATTCTTCCCCCTTTAAAGGAACTTCGTCCTGAATTTCGCACCACACACGAAATAGACACAACACACTCACTACCATGCTCTTTTATAAATTGACAAATCATTATAAGGCATCATTGCCACATGCGATGAGTACACAAATGCATAACAACTTCCTACCAACACTAAGGAAGTAATCAACAATTTAGTCACATAAACACGTAGTATCACATCCTACCCCCTTAAAATTAAGGTTGCCCACAGAACCTAAGTCATACCTGATCAAACAAATGAGGATATTTTTCTTTTATTGCGTTCTCCACCTTGTTATTTGACCACAACACCTTTACCAATACTGTCTCACCATTCCGAGTTTTTCTCGCCTTTCGATCAAGGATTTCCTTTGCTGTTTCCACATAAGTCAAAGTATCATCCATCTCCACTATCTCAGACTCAATAACATGTGTAGGGTCACTCACATACTTTCTCAACTGCGACACATGAAACAAGTGATGACCCTGTCAAGTTTTAGGGGTACTGCCAAACGATAGGCCACTTCCCCAACTCTATCCAAGATCCATACAGACAAATAAATTTCTGACTTAGCTTTCCCTTATTCCCAAAACGCATTACTCCCCGCATAGGTGACACTTTAAGTAGCACCTTATCACCCAATGCAAACTTGATATCACTCCTTAAGTTTATAACTAGCGATCCTGAGCCGCCTTTACTTTTGTCTAATGATTTGCACTTGCTCCACCATATCCCGAATCATCTGAGGTCCCAAAATAGCAGCTTCTGACGCGTCATCCCAACACACAAAACTCTTACACTTCCTCCCATTGAGAGCTTCAAAATATGTCATGCCAATACTAGCATGGTAGCTGTTATTGTAAGAGAACTCAATCAAATCTAGTCTCTCCTCCTATGAATCCCCTAATTCCATGACATATGCTCATAACATATCTTCCAAAGTCTGAATTATTCTTTCCGTATGACCATCAGTAGATGGATGGAAGGTCGTGCTCATTTTCAACTGTGTACCCAAAGAATCATGCAACTCTTGCCAAAATCTCGAAATAAAGCGCGAATCACGTTCAGAATAATATCCTTAGGTACCCCATGAAGTTTCAAAACATTCTTTTTATATGCCAAACCCAATTCTCTCTTACTCCACGTATCCTTCATAGGAATGAAATGAGATGTCTTTGTGAGACGATTCACTATCACCCAGATAATGTTCTACCCTTTTTGAGTCCTCGGTAGACCTACTATAAAATCCATAAAAATGGATTCCCACTTCCACTCAGGTACATCTAAGGAATGTACCTTCCCTTGTGGCCTTTTATATTCTCCCTTCACTCTTTCACAAGTAAGGCATTTAAAAACAAAATAAGTAACCCAGAATGTCTTCTTTAAGACATTATACAACTTATCTCCACTTGGATGAACCGAATAAAGAGTAGCATGTGCCTCAGTAAGTATCTTTCTTATTAGCTCATCGTTTTCATGTACACACCATCGACCATCAAACCTTACACTTCCGTCACCATGTATCGAGAATCTACTAGTCCCCCTTTTCTCTACATGATCTTTCCATAACACAATTTTGGGATGCACTAACTGCACTTCTCTAATATCCTCATATAGTAAATGCTCTAATGTCAAATCTCCCTTCACACTCCCTCTTCTAACCACATGAATGCTCATCTTCTCCACCTCATCTTGCAGCCTCATCCTCGACAAAGAAACCCCCAACGACTGTACCGTCTTCTTGCTCAACGCATTTTCTACCACATTTGTCTTTCCCTGATGGTATACTATCTGCATATCATAGTCCCCTATCAACTCTAACCATCTCCTCAGCCTCGTACATAACTTCTTTTGGGTATAAATGTATTTCAGGCTTTTTGGTTCGAGAATACTTTAAAGGTTGGACCATAAAGATAATGCCTCCACAATTTTAAAGCAAACATCACTTACCCTAGTTCCAAATCATGGGTTAGGTAATTCTACTCATATGGTTTCAATTGTCGCGAGGCATAAGCTATTACTTTGCCATTTTGCATCAATACACACCCTAACCCATTCTTAGATGCATCAATATACACCTCAAAGTTCTCACTCCCAACAAGTAATGCTAGGATTGGAGTTGTAGTCAGGCGTTCCTTTAAAGTTTGAAATGTCATCTCACAACTTTTATGCCACTTAAACCTATTCTCCTTTTTCATCAGACTAGTCATTGATCTTGATATCTTCGAGAAATCCTTCACAAACCTCATGTAGTACCCCGCCAAACCTAGATATTTCCTCACCTCAGCCTCATTTTTTGGTCTCACCCAATCAGACACAGCCTCAATCTTCCTCGGATCCACATACAGGCCCTCCTTAGACACTACATGTTCGAAAAATGCCACTTTCTCAAGCCAAAACTCACATTTACTCAACTTTGCATATAATTGGTTTTCTCTCAAGGTTTGCAACACCACCCTTAAATGCTCCTCGTGTTCCTCCCTCGTCTTAGAATACCCAATATATCATCAATAAAAACAACCACAAACTGATCCAGATAGTGACTAAACACTCGGTACATCAGGTCCATAAATACTATCGGTGCATTAGTTAACCCAAATGGCATAACAACGAACTGATAGTGTCTGTAACGAGTCCTAAAGGTTGTCTTAGGTATATCTCCATCCTTTATTCTCAACTGGTGGTATCCTGACCTCAGATCAAGACATATACAAACGAAATAAAAAGATGCAAAATAAAATTACGATATTAGAGATACAATATGATATAATAAAAAATTAAATAAGTTAGTCTAATTAACTGGTTAGGTTCATTAAGTATGTTAAATAGATTAATCTATACTACGAAATATAAATTAAAAGAGTATTTAAATAAACTAGATTCAATATATTTCTTAAATCAGTCTAATCTATTGAAATAGTTCACATATCCTTATTTATCAAATATGATCTAAGGGTGTTCACTCAGTGGTCCAGACTAAAGACCAAACCGAATCAGACCATTTAGTCCGGACCAGACCGGACCATATTTTATTTGGTCTGTTCTGGGGTCCACTTATTAATCGTAATTTGGTCTTTGGTCCGGTCCTAGACCAAACCGAATGAACCGTGGACCGGACCATGGACCAAACTTAAATGTAAAAAGAACCTTTAAATTTGTAACATCATTGATTTTATGTCCTATTTTATTTACACGTATTATAAGATATATTTAATTATGTTATTAAACCTAGTAAAAATAAAATGTTGCTTATTTTGATCATTACGAACTTATTAAGGTCTAATTTTAAATATTATACTATGTGCATGACTAGAGCTGGCAAGTCTGACCCGACCCGAGTGACCCGACCTGAAACCCGAGCAAAACCGACCTGACCCGACCCGAGAATACTGCAACCCAAAATCGACCCGACCCGACCCGATGACGACCCGTAACACGTTGACGACCCGAAAATCAGTGACCCGAACCCGACCCAGACCCGACCCAACATTGACCCGACCCGATATTGACCCGATTAAATTGACGCCCTGACAATTATTAACCTTAATAATGATCAAAATGAAAGTGATTTATTATTTAAATTGATATGTTTGACTTAATAATGAATTAATTAAACCAAATCATAATTTAAAACTAGATTTAATGGAAAAATATTGAAGTATTGCGAAAAAATAACCGGACCCGACCTAAACCCGACCCGACCCGATGTATCATTTGACCCGAAAATGACCCGACCCGATAACGACCTGAACCCGACCCGACCCGACCCGAAAGGGTTGTCTGACCCGATACGACCCGAACCTGATATGACCCGACCCAAACCCGACCCGACTGACCCAAACCCGACCATGACAATCATATTCGGTCTATTTGGTCTGGTCCAGTCCGGTCCACGCGTTTTTGTGACCCGGACCGTACTAGACCAATATTAGTATGGTCCGGTCCTCGGTCCACCACTTAACCCGTACTTGGTCTTCGGTCCAGAAAGTTTGATCAGGTCCAGACCGGTCCGGTCCCGAACAATGAAAACCCCTAATAGGATCGATGAATCGATTTTAAAGGTGTACAAAAACGAAAAAGACAATTGGAAGACCGAGTGTCACTCAGTTCACAATAGTTGATTTGAAAATCGGTTTTAAACCAATTTGAGTAATTGAATGCAAATAGATAAGTGCTACGCACGCACATCTATACTACATGGGAGATGGTGGAAGAAAGATGAGTTGGTTAGTTAATTATAGTTGGAATTTACTTGTTATTTACAAATTACGTTCTTTAACCTAATGTCTAATGAATGAGATTAATTCACTAGTTATTACAAGGTTATACAAGAAGGAACTTAGTCCAATCTTTAAGTTGAGACACATACCTTCTTCTTCCTTGATCATTTAACGTCATTGTGAACTTAATATGCGTTATGTTTTAGTCGTCGTATTAAATCAATTTAAATTAAATATGTTAAAAGTTGTATTGAAAGAAATAAGTCGAGCAAGGCAAAAAAAGAAAGGAAAAAGAACAATTCGATCCATTTAATAAATTGCCCTCTTGCGAATACAAGGACATGAAAATGATATGGGAATACGACCGTCCAATTGGCACTTTATTGTCCCCAAGTCAAGTCAAGATGGGTATTCAGAATGGTACTTTAACTCATACTTGTATCTCAAATAAGTTTCCCTTAATTAGTATACAATAATAAAATTTAGTAGTTGGATGCGATAATTAAAAGTTAGTAGCGATAATTGAAACACAAGTTAACAGACATGTTAGTCGTCACTAAAATAAATAAACTAAATAAAATAAGAAAAAAGAGAAGGAGATGGTTTTTTTATGCACCCTCAACTTACAAGAAAATAGGGACGCCTTCTAGGAGTCGTGTGTGATTTATAAATGCAAATTTCGAACAAGAAATGATACGTCTTTGACGATTTTTTTTGTATTGTTCACGTTCTGTACTGTTTCGCAAGGCAGCTTTATAAATCGAATTGCGACTTCGTTACTTTACGATTTTTTGATCCAAAAGATGTTATGGAAATAGGGGAGAGACAAGTTATCAAAACTTTTATCATTTGTTATTTTTGGATGTCATAGTTAGAAGAAAAAGGGTCGTGAAGTTGGCTGCGTACTGAAAAAAATGCGAAAACAGAGGTTCTTCAACTATATTTTTCGTGCCTCTTTGAGTGCGATTTAGGGTTTTTTTTCTTGTGTTATTGTAGGTAGTTTATGAGTGAGTGGTAATTTTTGTTATTGGGTGTGTAGTGGTGCTTTTATAGAGGAGTGTAGAGGGTTAGAAATAGGGTTTGAAGAGGATGAAGCTGTCGCGGGCCTATTGTTTGTGTGATGCTGTCACGAGTGTTTGTGTGGGGTTTAAGGGGGGTTTTCTTGGTGGGTAAGGTAGGTAATATGAGTATGGATATTGGGGTATGAGTTAGGGTAAATGGGTAGTTGTATTTGAATCGATTTGAGTGAGTTTTGGGCTCGGGGTTGAGTTGTTAAAACAGGGGCGCGAGATTGGTCTCGGGTGTTCTGAATTGGTTTTTGGATGGGTTAAAGTGGTCCTATAGGCACGAAAATTGGTACGGTGATAGTCGGGATTATGGGCTACCTGGTGGATGTGTCGGTTTTTATGGGTAATGGGGTTAAGGCTTAGCATGAAGGGTTCAAAGACAGTCGCCAAAATCGAGTAAAAAATCTCTTTTAAAAATTTCCTTTACATGAAACTTAAGACAATGAATGCAACTTAAAATTGACTTTTGAAGTCGGGTATATATAATTGAGTTAAGAAAATATTTAAAATCTTAAGTTTAAATCATTTTAAATCTAATTTAAAATGAACGCAAACGAATAATAAACATAACTCGAAACTGATTTTTGAATAAAACCCTTCGGTATACAATAAACTAAAAATATATTTATTAAAAACAAATTATAAACTTTTAAAATTAACTTAAAATAAATCATTTAAAATTTATTTAAACAAAACAAGAATCAACTAAAATCACATTTTATATCATAAAATGATCTCCATTTAATTGACATCGTCTAGACAATATTACATATTTCCCTATCAGCATCGGGTATTTGGCAGAAGTCTTATAAATTCCCATATCAATAGAGCCCCCACTTTGAATGAGGCTTGGAAAAGGCGAAAGTCAAAATATACCCCAAGTCTACTGAACTAAGGATTCCGCGAGTCGTTTAAGGTCCATTAGACCTGCGTACATAAGCTCGCCAGCTATAAGAAAGAGACATACCTGAAATACTGTTTTTGGAATCCTCAAATTTTGTGATAACTGGGCGTAAGATCCCTCAGTGAGATCTTTCAAAGGGCATTAGAGTCGGGAAACTCGGATATGAGAATCCAAAAACTTCAAAATGGTGTAAGAATCCAGATATGAGAATCCAAAAATTCAAAATGGTGTGGGAACTCAGATATGAGAATCCAAAAATTCAAGATGGTGTGGGAACCCGGATATGAGAATCCAAAACTTTAAAATGGTGTGAGAACCCGAATATGAGAATCCAAAAACTTCAAGTGGCATGGGAACTAGGATTTGATAATCCAAAATGCAGGTATGGGAACCTAGGGGGAGGTTTGAGAACCTAAAGTGAGCGAACATTGGGATTTGGGAATCCAAGGTGGGTGTTATATATTGGTTTTGGGTATAAGAACTTAGGGATTAAAGAATCCAATGGGAGATAGATTGTGATCTTAGGCATAAGAATCTGGGAGGCATTTTTTTGTGTTTTTTGTAGGCATAGGAAGATGGGGATTTGGGTATAGGAAACGAGGAAACACGCCTTTGGAATTTAGGAATCCCTACGAGCATTCGTCTATGACTTTAGGTATAGGAGTTCATGAAAGACCTTTCTTCAGCTTGTGAAGACGAAGCATCATCAATTGGTGCTTATCACGAAATTCATTATTCTTCTGGTGCTTAGCCCAAAATTCATTATTTGTTGGTGCTTAGCCCAAAATCCATTTATCCTCAAATTCATGTGGGTTGAATCTTCTTTCAGAAGATGACCTACCTATCCGTTATGAAGGAGTCAAACTCGTATCGTAGTTCGACTTCTTGCTGCCATCTTAGCTTTCCTTGCTGTTATATACCCATTATCTGTTGTCATCTTGCTGAACCCTTAGGAAAAGTGTTATTCAGTTGGTTGTAAATTGTTGCTCAGTCATGTGGAGCTGCATACTGATGTCAAATGGTAGCTCAGTCATGTGAAGCTGCATATTGCTGTCAAATGTTTAGCTCGCTGTATGGAGCAACATAGTGCTGTCAAATGCTTCATTGATCTTTGATCGTTTTTCTTTGCTTTGGATTGGGTCTCGTACAGAGTTTCAGCGTGCAATGGGTCTAAAATCTTTAGGTTTTAGATCCCCCACTTTAAAGTTTCATCTGTGGTCACTGAAGCCGACGACTTCGGAGCCCCCACTTTGCAATGGGTCTAAATTCGCAGACTTTAGACCCCCAGTTTAAATTGTGCATCGAATTCGTAAGTACAAATATAGACAAATGCTTCGCATGCAGTAAAAATTTCGAAATGAGTGATTTTCAAAGAAATGAATGTTCTTAGAACTTGGAATGGGTTGTTTTCAAAAATTTATAAAGTTTTTTGGATTTTTGGAGTTTCACTTCGTAAATGGAATTCTTAGGATTCGCGGATGTAGAAATTAATTTTGGAAATGGAATTCTTAGAATTCGAGACTGTAGAAATTAATTTTGGAAATGGAATTCGCGGAAATTTTAAATTCCAGGTAGATTTAAAACTGTTAATTCCTGACATAAATTTCAAATGTCCGTTTTTTTTTTAATTTAAAAAACCCTGCATTTTAAATGCAAACTCTTGCAACAGATGGTTGTAATTTTGAAATTTGGAATTTGGAATTTTTCAAATTTACATTTGAAAATTGGCTGGGTGTGCATGCTATGCATTTTAAATGTGACTTAAAAGTTTTGCATGTTAAAAGCGATTCAAAATGTGTTGTGAGTCAAATTTATTTTAAATGTGACGTGAATGCGACTCAAACAATAGACGTTTTGAATGTTGACTCGAATTGAGAAAAAGTATCATTGACGGACAGAGTCCGAAATTTGCAGGCTCTTTCAGAAAGACAGACACATCGCGTGAACCAGACATGGCTAGAGGGTACCATAATCTCTGAAGCAAGTCTTTGTCAGAATGCGGAGCAAGTGTCAAATTGAACATATTTATCAATACCGTCAGATAAAGTTAATTATGAGACTTGATGGTTATGCATCTGAATCTAGATCCTTATCCTAGCCTAAATTAAGTACTAAGACTGACTCAATTGAAGGTGGCCTCCTTTGGACTTGGTTAAGACCCGTAAAAAAAATTGGTGGCTTTTGTACAAGGGGTCCCCAGACATCGACAAGATGAAAGGGTGGATGGTTGAACCCTCGTTCTGAAAGACTTCCTAGGTATTCGCGTGGAGCAAAATTAAACCCGACGTAGTTCGAACTACGTGCACAAAGTTGCTCATGTTCTTTGTGTGTACACACCCAGAGGTTTCACCTAATGTATCATGTTGTATCCCGTTTTAGCCTGTAAAGTACCGTTGGATCCCGTATTTGGGGTTGGTGTTAAAGGTTGTAATGTTTTGGGGATGTGGAGCTTGGTAATAATAGGTTTGCATGGTGAACCAACATTATGAAGGTTGTTTTGTGGTGCTTAGGCCGAATGGTTTATGGTTGTTGTTGTGGTTGTGGTTGGAAATGGCGTCTCCGATTGGATAGACCCCATCAAATTTCCATGTTTGGACCCTAAAGGCTTGGGTGTAATGACCAAGCAGAAAGAATTCTTAGAATTCCTAACTATCTCCATGCGTCTATCTCTAGAAGGACTTAGGGGTACACCCTTTGAACATGAATACGAGTGTTGTGGTACTCAATTTTTGTTTTTGCAATTAACTGTTAGCTTTTGAAAGTTTGTTTTCTGACTTGTGTTTCAAACACTTTTGATTTGGTATTCTTTTGGAACACCGTTGAGGCTGATGAGCTATTTGAGTAGTCTTTGACTCATACTCCTGGTCACGATTGAATTCACATCCATTGTGGAACTCCAGTCTAATGGAACCTTCTTCAGGTGCATCGAAGTGTATTTTGAAACATTTTGGGCTTGCCAATTAGTTTTGGGTCAGACTAATTTTTTTGAGAAGGTCGGTCTTTATCTCTTTCTGAGATGGGTTGATTTTGTAACACCCGCAAATGTACCCTATTTGTATTTTAAAAATTTTATACGGATACTTTTCAGCGTAATTTTAGATTTAGTCTACAACTTAGTTTCCCGTGTCTAATTTAGCAAATCCGAGTTCGTATTCTGACTTTACTCGAAATTCCGTGTGAGTTACGTCTTAAGGCGCTTTTGGGCTTTTTCCCATATTTTCCACTCACCTTATAACTCCCTTTAAACCCTAACTCCATCATTCTTTTTCCACTTACTCCTTCTTCCTCAACAATTAACCAAAACCTAAACCCCATTTTTGATCAAGTTAGCTCAAGATCATCACTACTCCTTCATTACTCACCCAAATCCTCTAAATTTCGTCATAATCTTCCCCTCTTATCGTCCTCTGTCTTATTTGGTAATAAAATTACCGTATTTCTCATTTTCAATTTATCCGTCTTTCTCAAAGGTGAATTATATTCATCTTTTGTTGTCTAATTGTAGGTGGAGACCTTCAAGACCTCGACAAAGAATACTACCTAGTGGAGGAGGACCTATACGAAGATTGAAGACGCGAAAAGGTAACGGTGAAGGGTGTTGGACTTATTTTATAGTTTTGATAATGACATGTGCTTACTTGATAATGTGCTTTACTCGATATATCATATGCGTGTAATTGTGTGCCTTAGTCTTATTATAGCTAGCAACAATTATGAGAACAAAGATCAAAGTTATAAGAACTTCAGGCATAACTTTGACAAAGTCTGTGAGACAAAGTTATAACAACTTCAGGAATAACTTTAAAGAAAATCGCTTCAAGCAAGATCTACCTCAAATAACACAAGACTCAAGATGGAGGGTCTTTGTGATCAAGATGAAGCGATGATTCGTATACTGAAGATCTTTGTGAAGATTAGATAGTATAGGTCGTCATTCGGTAACTATTCCATTCGAGTGATTTTATGTTCAAAGTTATAGCTTTAGCCTATAACTTTGGATGATAAATGTTGATGCATGATTTTGGAAAAAAAATGTTTTAATTGTTTTCAAAAGTGAAAGAGTATTTTTATATTTAATAAAAGTTTTAATTGAATATATTTATGAGATTCTATTGGTTAGTATACAACTTATGGGTTGTCATGCTAACTAGGGTTTCTAATATATTCTATCTCAATTTATTGTTAACCTAATAAGCCCACCTAGGGTTTGAGCCACCTAGGGTTTCGTGGAAACCTAGGATTGTGCCTCCTAGGGTTGCGTGCCTCCTAGGGTTTCGTGTAGATGGAAGAATCCGGCCTCCATAGGCTTGTTTCCTTTGTTTACCTTAATCTAGGATTCTATTATATCTTGACAGAGTTGTCGCGTACCCTAATCAAAGATAAATAACCCTTGGCTAGGCTAACAACAAATAAATGCAGTTAGGGAAGTAAGGGGTCGATCTCGGGGAGACGGGAGATACTTGTGAAAAGATATGATTAGAATTTTAACTTGTACGATTGTCACAATGGTTTTTACTAAGCTAGAAAACTAAAACAATAATTAATGACTCAATATAGAAAAGGATCTAGGGAAGTAGGTTCACACATGTAGATTAATATATTGATGAAATTGGATTTAGAACATGCAAGTAATTCATTGTGAGTTCGTAAGAATGATGTGTTCATTACAATCATAGATCAGATGGTCTAGTAGGCTTTTAGGCGATTTACTAGGTCTTAATCTACCATGTCATGCTTTGTCTATTCAATTCCCGTATCTCTACCTTGGGAAAAAATTCCATACTAGTCAAATGATTTTGGCCAAAAATCGATAACTATCGTTACAATCCAAACATGCATAGACACAACGTTTTAAAGGCAAAATTTCTTTTATCCAATTATCATATTTTAATTAATCTAACATGGCTATCCTACGCCCTAGAAGGGTGACTACTTATGCATGATTAACAATGAAAAGGAAACTAAGATTATAAAACTAGGAATGATAAACATGATAAAGGAAATACTAAAGAAAATGAAACTATAATGTAAAGACGAGAATAAAGATTACCAAAAAAGGATGAGCAAAGATTGAAATGGAATAAGAACTTGAATAGGAAATGCAAACCCGGAAACTTGAATTCCAATTACAACTAGAACAACTATAATTGAAGAAAACTTAGAACTAGACTAAACTAAACTAGAGAAAACTAAAACTAAACTAAACTAAGAAAGAAGAAGAACTAAACTAAAGAGAAATGTAAGAAGATAAGAGATGTTGTGTGAAGGGATGGATGATATGATATGAGGGCTAGAGCATCTATTTATAGTATTAGGGTTTCGTGGAGAAGAGGTCGGGCATTAAACACATAGGTCAAAAATAGGATGAAGGAGCCGCAATGCTCGAAGCAGCACATATACCCGATCGGGTACACACACTACTACAAAAACAGGCTATGACAACGGTTAAAAACCGTTGTAATATTAAAAAGCGGACGTTGTTAAAGCCTCCGTTGTTAAAGGTTTTAACAACGGTTCCGATTTAATGAAAATACCGTTGTTAATAGTTTTAACAACGGTAAGAAGTCGTTGTTATTACTAGATAACTGTTGTTAAAACGTGTGAATAATTATGGTGGGAAAGATACGAGAACGGTTCTATTAAATTAAACCGTTGTTAAAGGTATGATTAGTTTTGGTGGGAAATATTATAACAACGCTATTTTTTTTAAACCCGTTGTGAATATAGTTAATTACAACGGAGTATAATAAATAAGCCGTTGTGGAAAGTTTTAATAACAACCGGTATTCTAGAATAAACCGTTGTTAAAGGTATGATAAGTTTTGGTGGGAAATATGTTACAACGCTTTTAATGAATTTTAAAAAACCGTTGTTATTATTTTTATTATTGTTTTTGAAAAAATTGTAATTTGTTCCCCTGCCACCACTGAAAATCCTGCATAAATCAGCAGCAGTAGCAGCAGCACGCATCATAAACCAATTTCAGAAGCAGCAAAATGATATATCTATATATATATCAGAGCAATTCATGTACAGGGCAATTCATGTACATGGCAATTCATGTACAGCAGCAGCAAAATGATATATACAACCAAAATGATCTCTTTTAGAGCAATTCATACTTACAACTTGCTCTAATTAATGACTTCTACAAATTAAAGTTCCCTATCTGCTTCCAAAATAATCTAAGTTCCCTTAACTCTTTGTTTGTTCAAGGACGTATTTGCCCAACAAGTCCCTTACCTCGTCTATATTGTGCTTAGTGTACTCAGGGACATGTGGCGTCTTGATTGAATACTGCGGATAAAACAAATAAAAGACATCGATCAGTAGGGTAACAACAGTATAGGCATATCATACATAATTAGCAACATCGATCATATATATATAGCAGAAAAGATATCAGCTCTAATGAAAAAAAGTAAATAATAGCTACATTAAACTACTAACTTTTTCTGGAATGCTGATATATCTTCGCCTAATAATCTCCAACATGAAACGACAAACGTAGTATCCACATTGGATGCTATCCGGCTGTTTAGGGACCTATTATTACATAATAAACGAAGAGACGAGAAGGCAATTACCAATTAGTTTAATGCGTAATTAAAAAAGACAGATGTATATGCGTAATTAGTTTAATGCACTAGTATTTGCGCGTACGTACCCCTGTTATCGTAATAAAAGTAGGGCCATCATCAGAATATTCTGTCGGTTGATTGCCGGTTGCTCTTTTCTTCTCAAAGGCCCTTTAAAAAAGGAAAGAGGCCGAAAGTCACATAAACTTACTTAATAATAATAAACTACTAACTTAATATTATATGTGCCAAATCATCATCAGTACGTATTATAAACTTACTTAATAATCAACATCTTAAAGGTCTCGGATGGTTGTCCATGCAAAGAGTCCAACCAAAATACTTTCTTCGTGGTCGGATTGATCGCTGCTAGCACCCAATGTCTCCTAGAGATCGAGAGACACATCATTATTAACAATCACAACATGCATCATAACCAAACATATAAAAATGCAATTGTATTTGGAATCGTAATATTAATTATATATTACCCGGCTTCATTATAAGGGGCAAAAATGAGCTTATTGTTTTTCGCCAATTCCCCAGCAATATAATTTACACGTTCTTCATACGAAAACATCTCGATATGCATAGATAAAACATTTGGGCACATGAATCCGTATTGAGGAAGTGGATTAATATTGGTCTCGGCGGGGATCACAACCGAGTTCAAGTACCTACATGCCGGTTTTAATTCCGATATTATAAACACTATATCTTACTTAGTCAGAATATTAGAATACTGCATGATTTAATTTATTAAGAAACTTACTTCATCCAAACATATAGGTGTTGGACATCAATCTCGTCAAGGCCAGCCCAAACGGCTAGCGTTTCCCAATCCAGCATTGCTTGGCGTTCTACCCCTACAATATCATTCTCGAGCGGAATAACTATTAATTGCTCGCTTGCTATGCGTCTCTCAGCCTCCTTATAAAGATCCAGCATCGCCACCGTTCGTACTTTTTCCATGTAAACGTTCCCATGATATTTAGTACCGGATAGACTCCTGACCTCTTTCAGCTTGGGGAAATGATGCGGTGTGCTACCTTTCACAACCTACATGTGGCTAACTAAATTAAGTTGCTCTTTCAATGATGAGGCGATAGTAGAACTTAAAATAGAAAGAGAGTTGATTAAATACCTCATCAAGTTGTTGTTTTGACGAGGTAGTAGAAAGATTATTGTCTATCGAGTTAGACTTATCCATGTTTTTTGTTACCTACAAAACAAAAATAAAACATATAAATTTCACTATTTATGAAGGTGATGAACAAAGACAAAAGGCGGGTTAAATTAGATGTATTTTTCTAACCCCGTCTACATTCTGTTGAATTTTACAATCACGAGCCAAGAAAATGTGGCTTTGAGGCCATTGGACAAAACCTTTAACCGCATCTGCCAGTATTACTATGTCGTCGCGGACTGTGACGGGCAGTTTACAGGTTTCATAGCCCTTCACGACTCCCACTATCCCCACTTTTGCATGCTTCGGCAAGAGTGGTACGCCATGAACCAAGATGGTTTCCGCTGAGTCCTTGGGCTTTGGGCATACGAAAGCCCGAGCAACAATCACATTCTCTTTTAATGAAGGGTCGGCGAGACGAACAAGCCTCCGCTGTTTTGTGGCCTGAAGAATACACATTATTTACTAAATACCAAAATATAATAGATATCATAAATGATCTATATTGAGTATATAATGTAAAGTTAGTTACAAGTATTTATTGTTGGTGGGTAGGCTATTATACTTGAACATGTCCAGACCAGATTTAGCACTGACAGCATATACTAACTTCTTATATTCTACATACCTCCTTATTGTCACCCGTCTTCTCAGCCGGCTCCTCAAGTTGCGTCCCCTTTTCAGAGTTATTTACCTTATAAAATTAATTAACCAATCAAAGGCATGCAATGGCTGCTGGAAAGAACAAATGCAGAGGTTCAAAATGGTTAAGTCGTATTTACCTTATCGGCTTGAGGTATCAAAACCTCAGCAGCATTAGGTACCTCACCCGTCTCCTCAAGTTGCGTCCCCTTTTCCGACTCATTTACCTAATAAAACAAACCAATCAAAGGCATGGCTGCTAGAAAGAACAAATGCAGGAAAAAAAGAAGAAGTCATATTTACCTTACCGGCTTGAGGTATTAAAACCTCGGCAGCAGTAGGTACCTCAACCATCTTCTCAGCCGTCTCCTCATGTATTGGCAAGGTAGTAGTGTCTGCCTCTTGGCAAATCTGTTGCACTACCTCGCCCTTTTTAATGACATCCTCCATCATCTTCAATTCTTCTTCGGAAGGCTTGCCTCCAGAACTCATCTTCAGTATCACGGAGGCCAATAACTGAACCTGCACGCCCAAAATGTAGAATCAGCAATTTGTTAAAACAATAAAATGTGAATTTTAAATGACAATAACAAATGGTATACGTACCATGTCAGCCTTCCCCTTATTTTTCTTCTTCTTGTTCGAGCTAGTTGTCCCATAATATTTCGTGACTCCGACATGTAATGGGACGCCCCTTAATCGACCTGGATGCTCGGGACGGCCGATCGCTCTAGCAAGAACGTCGTCACGACCACTCGGAGTGAATTTCCCTTCCGCAACCTCCTTCAGAACATTCTCCTATAATATATTAAATAAACTTAATTTAATTTTTGTTACTAAAATAAATAGATAGTTAGACATACAAGAATTGAACAATAAAGTTATTAAAAACCCGTCTTAATAAAAATAATACTTACTATGTTGGCCAAGACTTCCTGATCATATTCGTTACATGTTCGGGATCCTTTAGGCGTGTGCCCTTCTTTATAAGTTACGTGCCGATTCAAGTCGGTCACACCTTTTGACACCTACACGTTAACTCAAAAATAATATATGTATACATGTATATCAAGTCCAAGTATGATTAAAAAAATCTAATATATAGATGCTACTTACGAGATTTTCTTCTATCAATCTGTAACCGCCTCGAGAACCATAATATACCCCCCGCTTCTGTGAGATGTTAGCACGATTTCTGGCGCTAACGCTCTTCAAATCATATAAAATCGCAAGTAGATGAGACAATTAGAAAATTATAGATACAAGTAGAGTTTTAGAAAAATGTAACCTGAAACTTTTAGAAAAATGTAACCTTAAGTAGAGTTTTACAAAAATGTAAACATATGACATGGATACTTAACCTGAAACTTTTCAGTAGCTCGTTTCGCCTTATAATTATCCCATTGTTGCTGAGTGATGTGGGGGTACTTTGTCGGTGGGCTCTTATGCATCTGCCCCGTCTCCTTGTCCACATACAAGTGTAATTTGGCAAGGTCACACCTCCACTGCCTTAAGACTGCCGCTGCCTTACGTAATAGATACTTATCATGGCAGTCTGGAATATCGAAAGCTTCCTGCATCATCATCATATATACTAATAAGCGGCTGTCTAATATCATACCTTTACACGAACCTTTATACGGCTTCCTGCCTTATGTAATAGTAACTTATGCAAAATAAAATGGTGTTTAGCTAAAGATATTATCATACCTTTATACGTTTCAAGAGTAAGTTCTGCAATGAAGGATTTATATTCCTGAAATCATCTAAATCTATAGGCACAAACTGTTTGGTTGTAACTCCAATCCAAGTGGCTAAATGGCTAGCATTTGGACCAGTAGGAACACCTTTCACACTCCATTTTATTTCCATCGGCGTTTTTGCCGCTATAGCTGCAAGGGCTGCAGAGCACTTCGAAGCACCCCTCTCACCAGGCTTATCCCCCTTATCATTGTTGTCTACTCTTTTCCGTTTTTCACCCATGATAATCCTAAGACACTAAGACCTTCAAAATAAATGAAATAGTAACGGAACAGAGTCATGCATACAGCGATTCTAAAACCCTAAGACCTTGAAATGAATGAAATAGTAACTGAACAAATAAAGAGTCATGCAGAGATTCTAAAACTCTAAAAACTTAGAAAGGAATGAAACTACATGATAAAGAGAACGATAAATAGAAAATGAAAACAAAAAGATGAACTTCAAACTTAAAACCCTAAAGACGAAACACAAAAATTACCTGATAAAGAAAATGAGAACAAGGTGATGATAAAGAGAACAGGATGATGATCACGAGTACGAGGAGGATGATGATGATACTAAACAAAAAGATTTGTGTTGTAAACGAGGATGATTGTAAACGAGGAGGATGATGATGATAATGTACGTGTGTAAAATTTACTCTATAGGATTGTAAATTATTTTTTATTAAGAGAAACTAAAGGGTTTATTAAGAGAAACTATTGACAACGGTTATCCTACAAACCACCGTTGTTATAGAGTAATAACAACGGTTAAATAACACCCGTTGTAGAAAGTAATAACACTAAGACAACGGTTTATTTATTATAAACCGTTGTTGAAAGTAATAACAACGGTGAATTTCTAAAACACCGTTTTTATAGATTATGTATATTTTTTTTAATTTTTCAGATACGCGCGCGCGGTATTAAAATTTGAGGCACGAAATAAACTCATTAACTTTGCTCTAAATTAATTTATTTAACTTTGCTCTAAATTTAATTTAATTTATTTTACTTTGCTCTAAATTTTATATTATAGGCGTAAGTTACGTTTAATTATTAGCTCGGATCGGGTTTGGCCTGGGAATCAATTCTAATCGGGTTAGATTCGGCGGGTTTGTAATTAATAACTTTATCGATCGGGTTAGTTATTAATTATTTTTAGTTTTTGGTTCAATTACCTCGAATCGGGTCATTTTCTTTTTAATTAAGGAACTGGTTATTATAATTATCATGCATCACTAGTTAACCTGAAACTAATCGATCGGGTGGCCAGGCCAGCAGTTACGGATCGGGCAATCCACTTTCTAGATCAGAGCAAGCGTACGTAATAGCTACGCACTTCAATTCGGGTCGATCACTTTTGGGCAGGGTCGGGGGCACGTGTCATTATTAATTACCTCGTATATATATATGTACTACTTATTGATGATGATATATATATATATATATATATAATAATTAAATGATGATGACTTCCGGATCTCTAATTAACGACGCTCGTACTACAATTTGCAATAATAACAGATTCATCAATGCACATACATGCAATTCAAGTAAGTATTATATATACACGTACGTCAATGCAATGTTTCCCAAATTAAATAATAATGATATATATATATATATATATATATATATGGCCTGGGGTCGATCGACTTCGTTCATCCAATTCAAGTACGCTAATGAACGGGCCGTTTTTGCATCACAAACCTGAAACTGTCCGACCCAAAATTAATTAGCTCGCTAGTATCGGGTTATTTTATTTAATTCGATAGAAATCATTATTTATTATCCGCGTGATGATTATTAAGTATCATTTTCGGGTCGGATCACTTTTAATTATTAAGTATCATTATTAGTATACGTGTGTTACTTCAAAATAACCCTAAACCCTAAACCCTAAACCCTAAACCCTAAACCCTAAACCCTAAACCCTAAACCCTAAACCCTAAACCCTAAACCCTTTTTTATATACTTCTAATTAATAATACATCAAAATATTGAACATCAATTCAAACACTTTAAACAACATTCTTTCTCATTGATTTCATTAGGAATAACCTAGATTTTATAATAAAGTACATTACATTCATCCGACATCAAATAAATAAAGATGTTAAATAATCCGGAACAATTCCGGTTAAGTGTAAAAAGCTTTTCTCACACTGCCACCAACAATCCGGAACAATATTGATGATACTGATGACTTCCGGATCATTAACCTCGTATTTTGCAATAACAGATTCAATGCCTGCAAGTACACGTCTTGCATGTGGAGATAAGGTAGGACGGGTACAGCTCAACATATCTCTTGCGGCATCCAACCTCCGAGTATAAGGCCGACGTGGGTAGACAGAGGACGATGATGATGACGACGCTTGGTTGACAAGTCGGACTGCTTCACGCCTCTTAATCCAATAATCCCTTCGATGTTCAATGGATCCTTTAATCAATGGGTGATGATCAGCGGGAACTACGGCAAGAGCCTCCTCCTCATCTGCAATCAATTTTGTAAGGGTCGTTTCATCGTTGGGAAGGTTAACTGCTGCCATTGATGATATTAATTTTAGGGTAGTTATGTAATATTTAAAGGAGGGGTTTTGAGGCTATATTTATAGAGGGGTTATGCTGTCATTGATGATGCTTTAATCAATGCTGGTTCTGCGCCTGTTGTTTATTCACGGGTTTGGACTGCATTATCTTTTAATTAAAAATAATAATATTAAGCAATAACAACGGGTATTGGTTATAAACCCGTTGTTATTACTAACCACAACGGTTTTCTTGGCCATAACCGTTGTGATAGGGTTACTGCACATTGCAGTTAATGCATTGACTACATAGGAAATGTAACGTACTGCATATTCACACATTTACTCGATCAATAACGTACTGCATGCATGTGAATGTATAGTCGTTTTGGGAACCAATGCATGCATGTGAATCAATGCCTTCATGTGAACCAATGCATGCATGTGAATAAATAACTCCAATAAATAACTCTCTATAAATACAGCCTCAATACAAGCAGGTTATCAACCACATACAAAATTCCCAACTCTAATCAATAACATATTTGCTAAACCATACAAAATTTCCCAGCCTCAATACTAACATCAACCATACAAAATGTCTGAACTTTTACTAAACCATATGCTTGCATCATGAAAGAAATGCCTTGTCATATTGAGGGTGGCTACGTTGTGTGTAAAAGTTACAAAAAACTCCGTGATACGCTTATTCGAAATGGCTACTTAATAAGGAAGATGTGGCCAAATTATAATCGCGGGCACTTTACAGGGCATCTCGTTTTCGAGTTTGGGATGTCGGATGCTCATCGTGCGTCCGCATTCAAACTGGCAAGAATGTTTGACAAGGCCGGGCATGGGAGACAAGATTTTATTGAGAGCACGGACCACAAGCCTGGGCCATATCTATGGGTGGCTTCCGAACATGAGCGTTACTGTTTCCCAAATGGGGTCGACCTCGTTGAAGTGACCCAGGTAGAGCAGTGGGAAGGGTTGGCTCTGGCCGAGGCTGACCCGATTGATGCATATGCTCTAGCGGTGGCAGCTATCCGTGAGATTTACCCGGACTCAATTTAATTTGTTGTTGTTGTTTGGTTGTAGTTGTTTGGTTGTTTGGTTGTTGTTGTTTTGGCGCCATTTGTGTGTGGCGCCGTTTGAACTTATAATTTAATAATATTAATGTTGAACCGTTAATTTGTTTTTTGACTTAAGTTTAGAAGTAATTAAACTTATTCAATATAAAGCTATTCAATCGATAAAGCAAAATTAGAATTGAACGACATTCAGGAAATGACATTCACAAATTTGCTAATAAACGACATTGGTGAAAATAATAAACGACATTCAGGAAATGACATTCACAAATTCACAAATTCACAAATTCACAAATTCACAAATTCACAAATTCACAAATTCAAGAAATAGTTCACAAATTCACAAATTCAAAAATAATAAGGGAGATGATGACAGAAAAATGATCGCTTTGTGATAGAGTTTTTGTGTTGCAGTACTACAGTCGTATTACTAATGTTGTGTGTTTTCTATCTACAAATATTGACAACGGTTATTATAAACAAACCGTTGTGATAGAGCAATGACTACGGTTATAGTAGTCTACCCGTTGTCATTAGTAAAAACTATGACAACGGTTTATGGTTATTAACCGTTGTTATAATCAATAACAACGGGTAGATTTACAACAACCGTTGTTGTTGCTTACCTTTATTTTTTTTTAATTATAATTATAAGAGACAGCAATATCATAAGTACTATACACTGCAATAATAATCAGCAGACACCAACAAAGACAGCAATATCATAAGCACTATACACTGCAATATCAGCAGAAACCAAAACATGGAGACTGTATAATGAATGACCAAAAGCTCAATAATTTGGGATTCTTCAACAATGACCAAAGCTAACAAAAACTAAAGACAATACCACCTCAGGATCGGGGACGTTTCTTGCCCGACATAGTTTCTTCGTTAACACAAATACCTTCACCATGATCATCACGCATATAGATGCTTTCAATGTTATCATGATCAGTGTCAACATTGTCGAAATAAGATACAGTGGAAGAGTGATCCATTCCCTCAAACACGACATCCTGATCATTATCCCCACCATTATCGGGTTCACCCCGTCTACTCCTTATAGATAGTACAACAGACCACTTCTTATCCATATGATCGGTGACATAGAACACTTGTTTAGCTTGGGATGCCATTATGAAAGGATCATCCTTATTATTGCCAACCTTATCCAAATGGACCAACGTAAATCCCATTTTATCCTTTCGAACACAATTGTTGTTGTTATCAACCCAGTTACATCGAAACAGAGGTATTGTGAAATCAATGTAATCTAATACCAATATTTCTTGAATAACACCATAATAAAAGCATTTTCCCCAAATAGGGTTTTTATCTTTTGAAGTAGCAAAGTGCATTGCCTCAAATTCAGAACTCACACCACTATTTTGCATTGTGCTCAACTCATCTTGCTCGCGGGTGTAAAAAGTATAACCATTAATAGCAAAACCGCTGAACAAAGTGGCCCTGGCATTTGGACCTAACCCAAGACGTAGTAACCTAGGAGAGATGTCATCACCATACAAATTCTTATACTCCAAGACAACATTCCTAAACCACTCTCCAAATGTCTTCTTATGCTCGTTTGCAATCCACATCTCGCTCTTGTTTGGGTGATCGGATTTGAGCTCATCTTTGTGTTGTTCAATATAAGGTTGCACCTCATCTTCGTTGTTTAGCACATACGTATGTGCTAAATGTAACATGTCACGTGACACAATTTTTTCAACCCCGCCCCTAATACCTTTTCCGGTCATCCAGTCACTATGACGATTCTTTGGAACGCCAATTAACTCCTCAGGAGAGAGATGAGCGTAACAATATGCAAGAGCTTCGTCTAATATAGCACGTTCAGCAATACAACCTTCTGGACGATACCGATTAGATGTATAGTCCTTGTAGACTTTCATCAATCTTTCTAAAGGATACTGGTATCTCAAGTACACGGGCCCAAGGTACAAAATCTCCCTAACCAAGTGAGTGGTCAGGTGAATCATGATAGTGAAGAAAGAGGGTGGAAAATACATTTCAAAATGACAAAGAGATGTGACAACGAGGTCCTGCAATGAATCCGCATCATCGGGATCGATGACTTTATCGCATATGGACTGGAAGAAGAGACAGAATCTGGTAATAGCATATCGTACCTTTTCAGGTAAAATGGAGCGAATAGCCACGGATAGTAATTGTTGCATCAAAGTGTGGCAATCATTTGACTTTAACCCGGTGAGTTTTAGATCTTGCATCGACACAAGGCTTTTGATGTTGGACGAATAACCATGTGGCACTTTAATTCCATTCAAGCATGCACAAAACTCTTTTTTCTCATTCCGTGAAAGGGTATAAGCTGCTGGCGGTAAAAATGTACCATTACCTCTCTTCTGTGGTGCCAACTCTAGCCTAATACCCATCATTTGCATATCTTCCCTATCTGCGGCGTTATCCTTTGTTTTACCGGGAACATTCAGGAGGGTATTGATAATATTATCACAGACATTTTTCTCAATGTGCATGAAATCGAGGCAATGTCTGACCTCCAGGTCAGGCCAATATGGAAGTTTATCAAAAAATATGGATCTTTTCTTATACCCACGAGTAGACAATTTAGAGCCGTTCTTCTTCCCATATTTTATCTCTATATGCTTTACTTTCTGATAAACTTCATGCCCACTCAAAATTCTAGGAGGTTGACGATGTTCTTGACGTCCCTTAAATGCTTTCTGCTGCTTGCGATAACAATGGTCAGGATCCAAGCCCCTCCTATTTCCCAAATACACATACTTATGAGAACACTTCAAGTATTCAGACTCGATATCCTCCCCACACAATGGACCTGCCTCTTTCCCATGCACCGTATGCCCAGAAAGGTCGCCATAAGCCGGATAGTCGGTTATTGTACACAATAACATCGCTCTCAAATTGAAAGTTTCATTCCTATATGCATCAAATACTTCTATCCCACTATCCCACAAAATTCGCAAATCATCTAAAAGAGGTTCCAAATAGACATCTATATTATTTCCAGGTTGTTTAGGGCCGGAAATTAACAACGACCACATCAAGTACTTTCTTTTCATGCACACATATGGAGGTAAGTTGTATATTGCCAACACTACTGGCCAAGTACTATGTTGGGTACTCATGTTTCCATGTGGGTTCATTCCATCAGTGGACAGCGCTAGACGTAAGTTTGTAGGTTCAATGCCGAACTCGGGATACTTAGCGTCGAACGATTTCCATTGCATACCATCTGCCGGGTGTCTTAGCTTCCCATCATTTATTCTTCCAGTTTCATGCCAAGTTAACATTTTTGAATCATTGCTATTCGCAAACATCCTTATGAATCTTGGTATCACTGGAAAATACCATCACACCTTAGCCGGGATCCCTTCCTTATCCTTATAACGCCACTCAAAACAAACCGGACAATTGGTTAAGTTTTGATATAATTTTCGATACAATACGCAATCATTTGGACATGCATGTATTTTCTCATATTTCATACCCCCCCCTCTAATTAGTTTTTTAGCCTCATATGTCTTAAC
>JAIUZE010046510.1:0-24100 GCA_022085475.1 Heliosperma pusillum
AAAGTCGAGTTGAAGACCCTCCCAAGCCATTTGAAGTACATCTTTCTAGGGGACAAGAACACCCTACCACTTATCATTTCAAGCACACTCACCGAGGACCAAGAAGACAAATTGGTTGCATTACTTCAAAAGCATAAGGATACTTTTGGTTGGAGCATAGAGGACCTAAAGGGGATAAGTCCGGTGACTTGCATGCACAAGATACGTCTAGAAGTGGATGCCAAACCGGTCCGACAACCCCAAAGGAGGCTAAATCCACCCATGGCGGAGGTAGTGCAAGAAGAGGTAATTAAGCTATTGCAAATGGGTATCATTTTCCCTATTTCCGACTCTCGTTGGGTTAGCCCAACTCAAGTCGTACCCAAAAAGGGAGGAGTGACGGTAGTCAAGAATGCACAAGGAGACTTGGTCTCCACCCGACCCCAAACCGGCTCGAGAGTGTGTATTGACTACCGCCGCTTGAATGCGGTAACATTGAAAGACCATTTCCCGCTACCATTTATTGATCAAATGTTAGAAAGATTAGCGGGGAAAGCTTTCTATTGTTTCCTTGACGGTTACTCGAGGTATTTTCAAATCCCAATTGCACCCGAGGACCAAGTCAAGACCACATTCACTTGCCCATTTGGTACATTTGCCTATCGTCGTATGCCCTTTGGTTTGTGCAATGCTCCGGGAACTTTTCAACGGTGCATGTTGAGGATTTTCTCCGACTATGTAGAACGAATCATAGAAGTATTCATGGACGATTTCACCGTCCATGGGGACTCCTATGATGCATGTCTAAAACACCTTGCTCTTGTCTTAGAGCGATGCCAAGAGTCCCATCTCATTTTAAACTCCGAAAAATGTCATTTCATGGTGACTAGTGGCATCGTTTTAGGACATGTAGTGTCAGAAAGGGGGGTTGAGGTGGATAAGGCTAAGGTTGACATCATCAAAACTTTACCTTATCCCTCTAACACCCGAGACATTAGGTCTTTTCTCGGACATGCCGGTTTCTACCGGAGATTTATTAGGGATTTTTCCAAGATTGCTAACCCCTTATGTAAGCTTTTGCACAAAGAAGCGGAGTTTGTCTTTGATGCCTCTTGTAGGAAAGCATTCGATGACTTGAAGGAGAGATTGGTCACCGCACCAATTATTCAAGCACCACAATGGGATCTTCCATTTGAAATCATGACCGATGCAAGTGACTATGCATTGGGAGTGGTTTTGGGTCAAAAGAGTGACAAGGGACCCCATGTGATCCAATATGCTTCTACCCTCTTGAATGATGCTCAAAAGAACTATTCCACGACGGAGAAGGAGTTCCTTGGTGTGATTTATGCTCTAGAAAAATTTCGATCTTATCTCTTGGGCACAAAGGTGATCATCTACACCGATCATGCCGCCATTAGATACCTTGTGGCAAAGAAGGATGCAAAGCCAAGGTTGTTGAGATGGATCCTTCTACTAAGTGAGTTTGATGTGGAAATAAAAGACAAGAAAGGAGTGAAGAATGTGGTGGCGGATCATTTGAGCCGGCTAAACCATGAAGGAAGACCATCATGCCCTCTTGAGGAGGTTGAAGGAGGTCTCCCTCATGAGTCACTTTATGCTATACACGTGGAGGAGCCATGGTATGCTACCATGGTCAACTATTTGGTGACAAAGCGGCTTCCAAGCCATTTCTCTTCTCATCAAAAGAACAAAGTAAAATCCGATGCAAAGTACTATACATGGGATGATCCTTACTTGTGGAAGTTTTGCCAAGATCAACTTGTGAGAAGATCTGTGCCCGAAAGTGAGATTCCTTCCATCTTACATCATTGTCATGACTATGCTTGTGGAGGGCATTTTGGGCCACAAAGAACCGCTACAAAAGTGCTTGAATGCGGTTTCTTTTGGCCAAGCCTTTTCAAAGATGCCCACAAATTTGTAAAAACTTGTGACCGATGTCAAAGGGTGGGGAATTTGACAAAAAGAAATGAGATGCCACAACAACCTCTTCTATATTGTGAGATCTTTGATGTGTGGGGAATTGATTTTATGGGCCCCTTTCCTAATTCCGGTGGTTATTTATACATCCTCTTGGCGGTAGATTATGTGTCAAAATGGGTTGAAGCAATTCCTACCCGCACCGATGATGCCAAGGTAGTAGCCATTTTCATTCAAGAGAACATATTCTCCCGTTTTGGCTTTCCAAGGGCTATCATTAGTGATAGGGGTACCCATTTTTGCAACAAGGTGATTGGAGGCCTTCTCAAGAGGTATGGGGTGAATCATAAAATTTCCACGGCCTACCACCCACAAACAAACGGGCAAGCCGAACTCTCCAACCGTGAAATAAAAGGAATCCTTGAAAAGACGGTTAATCCGGATAGAAAGAATTGGAGCAAGAGGCTAGTTGATGCGTTGTGGGCATATAGGACCGCTTTTAAAACCCCCATTGGCATGTCCCCATTCCGTCTCATCTATGGCAAGGCTTGCCACCTCCCCGGGGAGGTTGAGCACAAAGCCTATTGGGCTATCAAATCTTTCAACCAAAACCAAGATGAGAGCGGTATGCACCGAAAGCTTCAATTACAAGAACTTGAAGAAATTCGCCAAGATGCGTATGAGAACTCTTCCATCTACAAGGAGAAAACAAGGAGATGGCATGATGAGATGATAAACCGTCGAGTTTTCAAGGAGGGTGATAAAGTTCTTGTGTTCCAAAACCGGTTTAAGCTCTTTCCGGGCAAGTTGAGGTCAAGATGGTTTGGACCTTACACCGTCAAGAAAGTGTTTACCCATGGAGCTATTGAAGTGGAGGGGCCCGGGGATGGAAAGCTCCTCAAGGTGAATGGCCACCGTCTCAAACACTACTTCCAAGGATGTGCCCGGGAGGGGGAAGAAGAGGTCTTGCTTGAAGACCCCGTTTATGAAAGTTGAAAAGCTTGAAATAGCTAAGTCGAGCCATCGACTCTAAATAAACGGCAAACCGTGTACATACTCTATCCTTGTGAATATTTCTTTGAAATTTCATTGTTAATTCTTAGCATTTGAGTTATTTTCAATTAGTTAGACATTGCATCAAACAAAATTTTTTGAAGTTACTAACGGTTTTATGAAGTTTTGCGAGTTTTCGGCCGCCTCGGGATGCGTGCCACGGATAAAAAGTTCAGGAATCGATGGAATTTGGATATTGGAGGTTATCATGGACTATTGGAGTGAAAATGCAAGTATGGAGGTGTTTGGAACACTTAGCCAAAATTTGGCTAAGTGCAAAAGGCAAGAAGAACCGGCAGTGCAGGACGCAGCCTGCGTCGAATGCAGTTTTTCAGCATTTGTTCTTTCTTTAGCCCGTGTTCTTCATACAATCAAAACCTATCTTCCTTCTTCATTTTTCACGAAAAATACCCCAAACCCAACCCCAATCCCTCAAAACTTCATCTTTCTCCCTCAAATCTTCACAAACTTTCATCAAAATCAATCCAATTCTTCTTCCTAATCATTTTTTTACCTTCAATAACCCCAAAATCAATCTCATTCACTCACAATCTCAGAAATTCGTCTTTGAAAACCTAGAAACTGTTTTCCTTAAATTCGTTTTTTTTGGAACTTTATTGGGTTTTTAAGGTTGTTTGTCGGATTCCCTACCTATTCTAATCCTCAAGGAGCTTGAATCTTGTGGAATAGAAAAGGTATAACTTCATACTCAACTTTTCCATTGTTCTTCAAGTTTTTTTTGCTCGAATTAGGCTAGAATTAGTCTTAGGTTGAGTTTCCCCTTGCCCTTGATTGATTGTGTAGTTAGGATTGGACAAAATTTTCTGAGTGAGGTAAAGAAATTCAACAAACACTAAGTTCTTGAGGTGTAGAAATTGTTGCACACCAAGTGTTTGTTGAATTGCTTGAGTGAAAAATCTTTTGAGTGATTGCTTGTTGTTTGTTGTAGTGTGTTGCTTGTTAAATTTTGCAGAAATGGCACCCAAGATCTCCAAATTGTTTGGCAAAGGGAAAAATAAGAGGGCCGCGGTGAGTGAGCCCGACACCGAGGTGGAAGCGGTGTTCATGGGCTATGAAAGGTTGCAGGCTCAATATAAGAAAATTTAGGATAAGCTAAACACACAACCTCTCGTAGCCACCAAATTCTTTTGCCCAAACACCCTCCATGCCTTAGGCATGTTCGATTTCTCAAGGGACATGCTAGCTAAAGTAGGGCTAGAGGCTTATCTCGAGCCGAAATCCTGGGATCACACCTATAGGAGTTTCGCATACGAGTTTCTAGCAACCTTGTCGGAGTTGGATGTGCCCAAAGGTGAGGAAAAAGCCTACCGATTCCGTTTGAACCAAACTTGGCATAATGCCCCCACTTCCGAAATCCGTCAAATCCTGAAAATCACCAAACAACCCGAAGACATTAGGTGCCCCAAGGGAAGAATGCACACAATGTGGGTTAACATTACAAATTACCACGGCCCATCTAAAGATGCCAAACTTTCAGCCATCACCCACCCCGTACTCCGCCTAATCACAAGATTCCTTACCACCATTTTCAACTCCGCGGGAGAACCCACCGAAGTGCCGGAGAGCATCCGGCTATGTTTGTGGACTATGCTTCCGGAGGGGGTAGGGATCCCGGATTGGGCCGATTTGTTTTTGAGGGCTTGCATTAAACATAGGCAAAAATCTTCCAAAGCAAGCATCCATCTAGGGGGGGTGAT
The DNA here is from genome assembly GCA_022085475.1 of Heliosperma pusillum. Lineage (NCBI taxonomy): Eukaryota > Viridiplantae > Streptophyta > Magnoliopsida > Caryophyllales > Caryophyllaceae > Heliosperma > Heliosperma pusillum. Next base: position 4,692 of record JAIUZE010046510.1, read on the forward strand.
TTCATTCTTGGTGAGGCATTATGAGGGGGGCATTGGTAATGAGCAAGAGGTGAACCTTTGTAGGGGATTGACGAGATACAACCGACTAGGGCTTGAGGAGGTTCATATGTTCAAGACTAGCAGAGAGCAACCCTTGAAAGGGTTTTGGTTGGGGAGTGACGGGCTTAGCTACATGAAGATGCCTAGACCTCCAAACAACCCCTTGCCTAGGGGACCCACATCGTTGGATTTTTTATGTCCTAGGGAGGAGAGTTTGGGGGAGAGCATCGAGGAAGCGGAGGTAGAGGAAGTGCCTTTGAGGCAAAGAAGGAGGGTAAGGAGAGAGGGAGGTGAGGGAAGTGAGCGGGTGAGCGAGGAGATCGAGATCCTCGCCATTGAGCAAGGACCTTCCAACCCACAAATTATCAACAACAACAACAACAACAACAACAACAACAACAACAACAACAACAACAACAACAACAACAACAACAACAACAACAACAACAACAACAACAACAACAACAACAACAACAACAACAACAACAACAAACAACAACAACAACAACAACAACAACAACAACAACAACAACAACAACAACAACAACAACAACAACAACAACAACCACCACCACCACCACCTTTCCATTTCCAATCACCATTCCAAAGCCACCAAGATACCGACACCCCCATGTTTGATGCGGAGGGTCATTCTAGCATACCCGTAGAGCCATGGCAACAACAAATGGCTAACTATTTTGCTAGCACCAACGACGTCTTGAAGCACATTAGTGGGAGGGTAGACGATGCAAACACTTGGCAACAGCAACAAGGAGGTAGGCTTGAGACATTGGATGATTGGCACAATGTGGTGGAAGAGAGAGAGAGATTGAGAGGGGAGGCCGAGAGGGCTCAAAGAGAGGAATGGAGGAGGATGGTAGAAGGGCAAGAGGAAGCCTGCCTTTGGAGAGAACAACAAGATCAAAGGTGGCGGGAACAAAATGAAATGTGGACAACCCAAAATGCTTGGAGGGAGCAAGCTACGAGCCATTTTCACGTTCAAAATGAGCGCCACCACACCTATCTTCAAGACTCCTATGAAGATGCAGTGGCACAAGAGGACGTCTATGGCTTGGCTAGCTCACTCTTTGGAATGTCCATCCAACAAAACCCGGGCTACCCAACTCCATACACTCAAGAGGTCCTTGATGAAGGCATGGAACGAAGAAGAAGGATTAGAGAAGCAAGGGAGAGGAGAAGAAACCGAGGAGGTGCCTCGGGTTCTTCTCATTTCAACAATTAATGAAGTAACATTTTTTCTTTTCTCGTACAATGAGGACATTGTGTATTCTAAGTGTGGGGGAGAAGATTGTACATAGTTAGTTTGTTTTTGATGCATTGTATTTTATTTGTCTTTATTTTGAAGAAAAAGAAAAAAAAAAAAGAGAAAAGAAAAGAAGAAAAAAAATTGAAAATCCCGGCTAGGTGAAAACCCACAAGGGTGGGCACCTAGGCAAAATTGGGAAGGTGGCCGAGGACGGAATGAAAACCCGAAAGGGCATTCCGGGCAAAATGAAAAATCGAGTTGCGAGCCACCAATGAGAGGAAAGGAAAAGCTAAGGTGAAAACCCGAAAGGGCACCTTAGGCAAAATGAGGGATTTTCTAGAAAAAAAAATGAAAAAAATGAAAAATGAAAAAAATTTGAGCATAATACTTTCTATGATGAGGATTTTGGAGGCATAAGAAGGGAGTGATAAGGAGGGAATTGGAAGGAGGCTAGCTTAGGACTTCCTTTATTTTTATTTTGAGTCACAAATTTGGTTCTAAATTGGTGGATTTTTCTTGGTGGTTGCTTGGTTGTGCAAATTGTGTAGTTTGGGGCCAACCAAGTAACCATGTATTACACTAGTGGAGTAATAAGGGGGTGGTATAAGTAGTGGAGTTGCATGGAGTTTGGTGATGAAGGCCATCTCGCTATGCCTTGGGATAAGGCAAAGATGGTCATACTACATTCTTGGGAGCTATAAGAAGGGAGGAATTTGTGGGCTAGCAATGAATTGGAGTGGGCTAGCAATGAATCACCAAGGCATGAAGTGAAAGTCCATAGACCTTAATTAGACTCCTCTAATTAGTTTCTAAATTACTTGTTAATTTAGTATTTAATGATCTATGTAACATGCATGCAAATATAAAAACATTTATATAAGAGAAGAAATTTCCTCACATTGATATGGAAAATATAAGGGCACAACAAGAAATCCTTCTTGTTGTTCTTGAGCTACAAATATGGATGAACACAAACAATCTCCAAACTAGAAGACCTCCTCTAAGTTACACCAAGGATGAACCCAACAATCTACCCTTATTATTAACTAGATAATAAGATAGATAATATACTACTAATATTAGACTATATTACTACACTAGTAATACTTAGGAAATATTAGTATATGAGAGTTTTTAGTGAGAGGAAGGATTTTAGAGAGAAGTATAAAATTTGCACAAAATGAAGTAGTCAAATAATGAACAACATTTGTTCATTATATAGCCAAAATGGCCGGACCATTTAGTCCAAAAATGACTCTTATTTTGTTCAATTTGATCACATGCATTAGAGTGGAGTGTTGTAGTATAAGTGATGATTGTATACTACTTGTTATGTCACTTTCAATTAGTAACTAAAGAGTAAAACAAGAACAACAATCATCACCATGTAACTACTACCATAACCGGCCATCATGTACCTAGTTTGGTCCATTTTGATTTTTGATATTTGTCTCACAAATACTTATTGATCATATGGTTAATTATCTTGTATAATTAAGTGTTAATTTGATCATAGAACAATTATATGACTCAATTAAATAAATAATATGTACTTAACATTTTAAGTAATATTTTACCATTATATCAATATATAATGGGTCCCACAATGCTTAGTTAATTTATTTTACAACTCATTGTAAATATAATTAACTAATTACCTCTATCTCAAAAACCTCAACTAATTTAGTAATTTAACGATTAATTACTAAGTTAAATCTTATTTAATCATATTAAAATAAGATATAAATTTATTAGTCAATTATCGCATAATTGAAAATTAAACTTAATCGAATTTGAGTTCTTAACTCAATTTCTAACAATTAACTCTCGTACATATCGAATATATGTAATGTACTAATTAACTGTATCGTATACAAATAATTAGTTACTATTTGGATTTCATCCTTTAGGTGTGAACGAAAGGGATCAGTTGATCACCGCCGTCATACGACAATAACGTCAAACTCTAGTCAGCCAACCGTTATTGATTTACGTTAATCAACTGACTAATCATATATATAGTCAATAAATATCTCAATTATATTCCTTAATAAGATTTTTTATGTGGCGCACTATTGTGTTTGGCGCACTTTTGTGGAGGACACCTACTCCAACAATCTCCCACTTGTCTACCACAAGTGTGCGTCACCGATTCTCTTGTCTCTTTATCACATCTCCCACTCAACGCAAGGTGTCTTTCAGGTCGCACTTGCGATTGACAATATCTAGAGTGGTTTTCTCGATAGGGAGAGTAACTGTCTGACCGAAAATCTACCATAGATCTCTTTCCGAGCGTGGCCACGCATTTACAGTAACTACTCCTCGAGTGGCCTAAAGATGTTTTTACCCAACGTGGGTGGACAATTCCTTTTGATCCATCTACTCTGTATGATGCAGATCACCATGATCCAGAAGAAGTCCATCGGCCTCCTTTTACTGCACGACCTAGAACATCAACCAAAACCAATCGGAAACTGCACCGACTCAGATAGACGGTCGCCAGTCAAAAGAATCGACTCATAGGAATAAGATAGAAGACCCTGCCACAACCAGGCCTCAAATAATTGATTTAGGGTCTCTACTAATGTCACTGTCCGACAGAGTGTCATACAGTCTGTCTATGTAAACGACCAGTCAATCTCCATACCCCAGGGGCTGAAACCAACCTCGATCGCTTACAATTCTAGTCATTTCGAGACGTCACCTTCATTGAGTGACTAGGAACAAAATACTAAGTTCGTCCTGTTCACTTGAATTGGGTTCAATCTTTCTTTCAACCAATTAGGATAAACAAAGTATTAAAATTTAGTCAAACTAAATAATGGAGTTTTTAATGAAACTCTAACAATGAATGCGATTATCAAATATTTTGAAAAATTGATACGCTATCAATAATTTCATATCTTATAATCTTTAGCAATTCAGGTACATATTTCAATCCCCATTGAAATGACATGACTATCATGTTCAGCCTGCAAAAAGCATGGCTAATGGATTAGCAATACTTGCATCTTTCCCATCGTTCTGATTGCTATTTCTCTTTGTCTACGTAATCTCATATTACATAAACCTTTCTGAGTACGTGTCTAGGTTTGAATCTAGACTTAGGACTCTTGGCCTAAAGTTAGCTCCCACTGTTTTACCAGTATAATGGGATAGGATATACAGCTATATGAACTATTTCTAGTCCCTCCAATACTGTCGAATCCAAGCTACTTTCATATGCATCATCATATGACGCAATGTACTCCATTTCCGTTGTTAAATCCGTAATGATAAACTGCCTGGAACACTTCCAGCGGATACATGACATTTCTATTTGAAAATGTCACTCCTACTTGGAACCTTTCCAATAGTATTTTCTGTTTGGAACTCTTCCAACAGATAAATCTTCTATGAAACACAGCCAGTTCGTGATTTCTAATCACTTTGATCAGTTTGGAAACTGAAGTCTGTGTAACCCTTACACGTAACTCATTTTAAACTCCAAACACATGGAACATATCTTTTAGTCCTTCGCAAGTACTAAGGATGTTCCTTATGGCTATCAAGTGACTCTCACTTGGATTTGATTGCCAATGATTCGTCATACTCAAAGCATGCAAAATGTCGGATTGAGTATACATCACAGCGTATATAATTGATCCCGCAGCGGAAGCATAAGGAATCAATTATGATGTGTTCAACTTCCTTGAACTAGTCAAAGATCTTATCAATATAAGAATTTTGACTCAATGCTAATATCCTTTTAGATTTATCTCCATAAATCCAGATTCTAGAAAGATGTATTCAGCTACTTCTCCAAATCTTTCAGCACTAAATGCTCAATTGTCTCCACATATAAGAAGACTGATGCACATATTACTCCCACGAACCTTCATTTATAACATATTCCTCGAGATAGCGAGAATATTTTAATGACATGATTGAACACACTAATTCCAACTCTTTAGTCTTACTGTAGACATCCTCTTAAGCTTGCAAATTAACTTAGGATAGTTAGGATCTACGAACCCACAGGTGAATATAAAATATACTAACTCTTCTAGAATCGTATTCGAGAAGGTGGTTCTTGAGGTCCAATTGACATCATACTTTTATGATATGCTGTAATCGCTAAGTATATTCGAATGGATCAAAGAATTAAGGTTGGTGCAAAACTCTTTGCCTACCAAGTTATCTTTGAAAACATTTTAATGTTCATCCATGCAAATTTCGATCTTAAAAATCAATTTACATTGAAGAGGTCGTACTTCTTCAAGTAAAATTTACCAGGTCACATACCTGACCATGATGCATGGAGTCAATTACGAATCGTATGACTCTAAGCCATATCAAGAAGTTGGGACTAAAAATAGTCTTTTATAAGTCACATATTTCATCACTATTAAGGAGTGATAAAATTCCACCTGACCTTCTAGGTTCCGAAGAAACAACTACTGAACAAGCAATGAGGAAACTTTTTCCGGACCATATGCTCAGTTTGTGGCTCTTGAAACATTTTCTCCCACTCTGTCTTATCAAGAAATAATCGTATTTTTATTGAAAGACAGCATCACGAGTCACAAACGCTTTGTTCTCGTGGTCAATGTGGGATTATTGAGCACTTGTTTCATTCAAATAACTTATAAATTAGGTACGCTACCTACCCCTATCGTATATGGAATGAAATCAGACTGTTTTAAATGTGTTTTAATATGGTGGGAAAAGAAATAGCAGACAAAAATATTAAGATCCCAAGGTTAGTCAAATGGCTCATTTTGACTTGATAAAGACAAAACCATATCGTATAAGGTTCTGTTTCTCTATTCAACAACACCTTATCTAATAATGTGTTTTTAGAGAAGTTAACTTGTGAAATCATTTCACAATACTTTTGGTGAAAATTAAAGTCAATACTTAGATATTTATGGTTACGATTTAGTCGTAAGTCCTTGATCTAATGCTCTAGTGGTTAACTACTTCTCATTGAAGCTCTTTGAACTTTTCAAAGATTTCTCTTAGCACCTCATTAAGTATAATCAAACATAATATCTACTTAAATCGTCGGTAAATCAAGTGAAGTAATAATTACCATCTCTGGTTGTGTTTGTTATTGGACCACACATATTCTAATGTAATAGGGCCAATAACTCACTAGTTCGATTTCCTTTTAAATAAAAAGGGCACGAATTATCTTGCCTTGAATACAAGATTCGCACGCACCATAAGATTCAAAATCAGATGGTTTAGGGATAGTTGTCAATACTAGCCTCTTAATGTGCTACACAATCCAGAATTAAGATTAGATAAGGGTCACCAATTTTGAGCCTTTACAATCTATATGACAAGTAATTACTAGTTTAGGTCAAGAATATAATTACCTTTGATTGGTATGGGATAACCATTGACCAAGTATAGGCATAAAAATACAACGTTTGTTCTATTCAAAAAAAATTGAAACAGTTGTGTCGTACACAAAAGTGGATACTATATTCTTTATTTAGAGGTTATGTACATAATAACGTTTATTAAAGTATACCTCTAAATCCAAAACTAGATTGATTACATTATAACTTTTATATGTCTCTATAGAAATAAAACTACAATAGTTATATTTCCCTTGTAGGTTGACATTTAATTATGGTTAGTCGTCGCACGAATCATTATTATATGCATTGAATACATTGATGAAAACCATAATAGGTATCTAATACCCAAAACTTGCATTTAGCAAAATAAATGTCGATCATATAGATATTATGGGTGAAAAATTACACCCAATTTCTAACTCTTTAGAAAACTTTGGGAAGATTCTTTTCTTGTGTCCTACACTGTCAAATAGAATCGTCAAAAGTTGGGTTCGACACCTTGCTTGGGTTTTGTCTTTACTATTCAAAATAGTCTTGCCTTTTTCCCTTTCCTTGTGTCAAAGTCGAGCCAACCTACTCTTGAACCTCGTCTTAACAATTAAGAATATAAACATCATTCTAAGTGCTCCCACTCACTTTCATGAATCTCTACTTAGACAAGTATGTATTATTGTGAAGACTATTCTTCATTTCATTCATGGTTTTACCTTCAAAAGGATAAACCTTTCATGAAGTTATTACGGTATTTGGTTGTTCACGATTTCAAATAAATCGATTAACCTAGTCATCCCAACTGATTTGGCCTCTTTTGAGGTAAGCCTCGATAAGGAGTATAATGACGACATACCAAAATACAAATATTTTATTTGGAGCAAAAATTGATTGTACCATTGTTATAAGAAGGCGTCACTAAATATTCAAAAACGCTTTTGACTAAGTGTGACTTATTTATTTACTCTTCATAAGAGACATTTGCAATGGTTAATATGAGGATCAAAAGATAAAATTCATTTTGTCTTTAGCTACGGTGGTTTAAATGAAGATCGCAATCAATATACTACCGTATAAAATAATGGAAACCTTTTCCACGATTGAACGGATTTATAAGTTCATAGAAGAAAAATAATTGTCATTGCGCGAATAATATTAAATATCAACGGAAAATAAACATTCATTGCTTTTATATAATTCACTTGTAAAACAATTTTAACAAGTCACTCATATAATGACCCCTCACAAAATTATATAAGTGATTCCAAGACCCATCTTTAGACAAAAATAGTCATCGCATGCTATCTTTATCTAAAAAATGATAAGTCAATACTTGACTAATTCTACACTTAGAACTCTTGGTTGACGGATTTCAACTAAATCCATCTCCTAGTCCCAAGATAACGCTTATCTCGTTGAGTTCAATCCAATTTTGGCTTGTGATCGCATCACCCTACTTACCCGAGGTAAAAAGGGACCCACGAGCGTGGTAGCCCTAATGAACGCGGGGTTCATAGGTGTTACTAATTGGTAAGGCTAAATCTCAATTTTTTAAAGTTATGTGAGAGGTCTTGTCAATTTTGTTATTAATTCCCTATAAGCGAACTAAGTCGGTGAATTGTGAATAACGTTGAATTGACAATAACGGTAAATAAAATGCATGTGTGACGATTTTTGCATGAGCGAAAATAAAGCAAGCAACCAAGCAACAATAAAATCCTAGTATGGCCACCTAGCTAATCAAAATTAACTAGATAGTTACAAATTCGGAAACCAACTCCTTGGTCCCTTGCCTCTTTACTTGGAACACCTTCCAAAATGGCACCGTCTTGAGGAAGCCACCGGTCTTCATAAAAATAATTACAAATGTACAAATTCCTATTATACATTTATTCTATAAAATAAAATTATTAAATTATACAAACCGGCGATACGAGATCGCAATTATTACAACCAAACCGTTATTCCCTTACATTACGGGTAATAACGATAAAAATAACTGGGCCATACTAGGTACAAACTTTGCATAAATTATTAAATAAATGACATTCATTCATTCAAACATAAATAAAATAAATTGCTGCAAAATTCATGCCAAAATCGTCCTAAGTTCAATTCATGCTCATTGTAGCTCGATTTCTTCCGGGATTCATTGATTTTTAACCATTAAAAATCAATATCAACATTTAAATCGCATTTAAATTCAAACTAATTAACTAACCTGTTTTAGAACTCAAAATTAGTCACTACTAATTTTGTTGGTCATTAATTAAATCGATTTGATTTCATTTGCTAAATATTATGGTTTAATCATAACGGTTATGAAATAAAACCAAAATAAAATATAAACATCATAAAATTTGAAACCAAAAATTTTGTACATTCTGGAACAATTCCAGGAACTATAAAAATAAAAAATATTTGCTCAAAAATTTAAATTAATTTTATGAACAAATAGCTTTGTATTTAATGGTTTTATCAAATAAAAACATTAGATATAGTAAAACAGTGAAACAAACTATAACATTTCACCAAGAGTATGAACATCAGAATGTTAAATGTACAAATAATTTTCAAAACCAGAAATGGACGTTTCAATTTTATGAACATTATAATCTCTTATTATCGACTTTTATCGTATAAAAATCAATGAACATGCAATACATAAGTAAAATTCACGAAATTTTAGATACAATATGTAAGAAATGCATGTGAGAGCATATTAAAATTTCATGGCCAGAATCAACATGCAACTATTTTTAGTTAACTTTTAACTCATAAAATGCATGTTAACTCGGTTTAAACGCCAAAAATCAAAATAAATAGCAAATTAATCCCTAAAATCACGAAATTTGACCACAAACATTTTGAGGTCATTAGGTATACATGCACCAAACAATTTTGTCAGAATCGTATTTTAACTCAAAATCTTTGATTTATTAGTTATCTTATAACTTTAATAAAAATGTCCAAAATGAACATGCATGCTACAAGCTAGCTCTGATACCAAATGAAAGTCCATAGACCTTAATTATACTCCTCTAATTAATTACTAAATTACTTTTTAATTTAGTTTATGATGATCTATGTAACATGCATGCAAATATAAAGACATTTATATAAAAGAAGAAATTTCCTCACATTGATATGGAAATTATATGGGCACAATAAGAACTCCTTCTTGTTGTTCTTGAGCTATAAATATGGATGAACACAAACTATCTCCAAAGTAGAAGATCTCCTCTAAGTTGCACCAAGATTAACCCAAATAATCTACCCTTATTATTAACTAGATAATAAGATAGATATTATTCTACTAATATTATGACTATATTACGACACTAGTAATACTTAGTAAATATTAGTATTTGAGAGTTTATAGTGAGAAGAAGAGTTTTAGAGAGAAGTATGACAATTGCACAAAATGAAGTAAGTGAAAAATGAACACAATTGCCCATTTTTTTAAAGCCATTTGGCCGGTCACTTTAGTCCATAAAGGACTCTTATTTTGCTTGATTTGTTCACATGCATTTGTGTGGAGTGTTGTAGTATAAGTGATGATTGTATTATACTTGTTATGTCACTTTCAAATGCTAACCAAAGAGTATAAATATGAACAACAATCATCACTATACTAACTACATACCAACCGGCCATGTTGGGCTAGTTGGATCCATTTTGATTTTTTTTTTATATTTGTCTCACAAATACTTATTGATCATATGGTTAATTATCTTGTATAATTAAGTGTTAATTTGATCATATAACAATTATATGACTCAATTAAATAAATAATATGTACTTAACATTTTAAGTAATATTTTACCATTATATCAATATATAATGGGTCCCACAATGCTTAGTTTATTTATTTTACAACTCTTTGTAAATATAATCAACTAATTACCTCTATTTCAAAACCTCAACTAATTTAGTAATTTAACGATTAATTACTAAGTTAAATCTTATTTAATCGTATTAAAATAAGATATAAATTTATTAGTCAATTATCGCATAATTGAAAAATAAGCTTAATCGAATTTGAGTTCTCAACTCATTTTCTAATAATTAACTCTCGTACATATCGAATATATGTAATGTACTAATTAACTGTATCGTATACAAATAATTAGTTACTATTTTGATTTCATCCTTTAGGTGTTACCGAAAGGGATCAGTTGATCACCTGCCGTCAAACGACAATAACGTCACCTCTAGTCCAGCCACCGTTAATTGATTTACGTTATCAACTGACTAATCATATATATGTCAATAATTTCCCCAATTATATATCCATAATCAGATTGTATTATGTGGGCGCCACTATTTTGGAGGACACCTACTCCAACACTAAGAACTTAGGCTTCCTGTTTGTAGACGTATTGGTCTTTCATGTTTTGATGATTCCTGAATCGTAGAAGGTGAGATGCACGCCGGCTAAGGTTGATAGAGTTTTTGGATTACCGGTTGTTAACTGATTCAACATGATAGTTTGTATGTTTAGGGTCGAGAGATTTATGGGGCCATGTTACATGGTAACCGCTGAGCCAGCATACCAGCTTCCCTACCTCGGGTTATAGTTTATTATCGGTTTCACATGATAGCATTCATATGCTAGGTTATATGTTAGTTATTTGTTTCATAACATGAAAAGCATATCTTATATGTTAAGTTTTGTATTTTCCATATACATTGCTTTTATGTTATTCATGTTTAATTAAACTCGACATTTCGTGGCTGGGAGAACTCGGAGTTACTCCCCACTAACTGTGGCTTCCGTGTTTATATTTAATGCGGTTGGCAGGTTTGTGATGCATACATTGGGTACATTGACGAGCTAGCGAGCGAAGTATTTACCTTGGACCTATATTCGGTTCTTAGGATTGTATATTATTATACACTCTTTTATTTCCGTATTTATACAGGAGATATGTCTCCCGTTTTGGATAATTTTAATGTATAATATTATTTTCCTTTTGTTATGAACCTTTTTATTTATGACACCTTTGTTATGATGAATATATTTAATAGTAGGTTCCGGTTTTAAAATTTACCGATTTTCACTAAAGTGAACCTATTAGAAACGTATACTCATCTTTTATTTAATTAAATTACTTGTTTTATTTTTCCGCAAATTTGAGGGTGTCACAACTTATCACAAGAGTTTGAAGTACATATTTACTCAAAAAGAGTTGAATATGAGGCAAAGAAGATGGTTGGAGTTGGTGAACGATTACGATTTTGAGTTATTGTACCATGATGGGAAGGCTAATGTTGTTGCCGATGCTCTTAGTAGGAAGGCTTCTCATGCTTTGAATGTTTTGCATGTTTTACCTGTTGATCTTTGTGCCGAATTTCGAAGGTTGAGTTTGGAATTTGTAGAGCGTGGATTTGTTCATATTGGTGCTATGATTGCCGAACCTGTGTTTCTCCGTGAAATCCGCGAAAGCCAAGTTGATGATCTTACCTACAAGTCTATCCAAGCCAAACTTCTTGAAGGTAAAGGTAAAGATTTCAAGTTTGATGATGAAGGTGTTCTTCGTTTCCATGGTCTTTTATTTGTTCCTAATGCTCTTGATTTGAGGAAGCGAGTTCTTGATGAAGCTCACCTTTCCCCTTATTCTATTCACCCCGGAGGTGATAAGATGTACAAGGATTTGAAGCTACAATTTTGGTGGCCGAACTTGAAGGGTGATGTTGTATCTTATGTTGGAAGGTGTTTGACTTGCCAACAAGTAAAGATTGAACACAAGAGACCCGGTGGATTGCTACAACCATTGGATATTCCGCTATGGAAGTGGGAATCTATTTCTATGGATTTTGTTATGGCTTTGCCGAGAACCGTTGGAGGTAAAGATGCTGTTTGGGTTGTTGTTGATCGTTTGACCAAGTGTGCTAGGTTTATTCCGATCAAAGAAACTTGGAGTTTGGACCGATTAGCAAAAGCTTATGTTGATGAAATTGTTAGATATCATGGAGTTCCTAAGGAGATCATATCCGACCGAGATCCGAGATTCTGTTCGAGATTTTGGAAAGCTTTGCAAGAAGCCATGGGGAGTAAGTTGTTGATGAGTACTGCATTTCATGCCGCTACGGATGGTCAGACTGAGAGGACTATTCAGACTTTAGAAGACTTGCTTAGGGCTTGTGCTCTTGACTTCCAGTCTAGTTGGGAAAAGAGTCTACCGTTGGTGGAGTTTTCTTACAACAACAGTTATCATGCATCGATCAAGATGGCTCCATATGAAGCTCTTTCTGGAAGGAAATGTCGGAGTCCTATATGTTGGAATCAATTGAGTGATGTTCGTGACTTAGGCCCCGATGTTCTTGTTGAGACCATTGATAATGTTAAGGTCATTCGTGATAGAATGAAAGCCGCTCAAGACCGTCAAAAGTCTTATGCCGATATCCGAAGAAGGCCTTTAGAATTTGAAGTTGGGGATAAAGTGTTCTTGAAGGTATCTCCAATGAAGGGTGTTAAACGGTTTGGTGTTAAGGGTAAATTGAGCCCGAAATACATTGGACCCTTTGATATTGTGAAAAGGATTGGTGCCGTTGCTTACAAATTGAATTTGCCGCCGAATTTGGCTAAGGTTCATGATGTATTCCATGTTTCTCAATTGAGAAAGTATGTTAGTGATCCGAGCCATGTCTTTTAAGTTGAAATGCCCGAGCTTGAACCAAATTTATCCTTTGAAGAGAAGGTGATCCGCATCCTAGATCGTAAAGATAAAAAGTTGAGAAGTAAAGTAGTTCCTTTAGTGAAAGTCTTGTGGAGAAGTGCTAATGTCAAAGAAGAGACTTGGGAAACTGAAGCTTCTACGCGTAGTAAATATCCGAGTCTATTCGAGTAAGGTATTTTTCTTTCCCTCAAGTTTCGAGGGCGAAACTTTTTAAAAGGTGGGGTGATTGTAACACCCGGAAATGTACCCTATTTTTATAATGAAAATATTTTACGAATACTTTTCAGTAATTTTAAGTTTTAATTTAGAATTTTATGTTCCGAGTCGAATTTAGAATTTCCGAGATCGTATTTGGAATTTCCGCGAGATTCCATGAGAATCCCGTCTTAAGGCGAGTTTGACTTTCCTTGACTTTTTCCTTCATATTCCACTCACTCCCTTTAACCTATTTCATTCAACACAAACTCAAACACAAACCACATTTCTTCCTCCTTAAGAAACCCTTGCCTCCCTCTTTATTTTCGATCTTTGAGTCATCCTAGCTCATTCGTTACTTGCTAGAATTCACGTAAGTTCGTCTCATTCTTCTTCCCTTACCTTCCTCTATCCGTATTGATATTAAAATCATCGTCTTTCTCGCTTTTCAATCTTTCCGTCTTTCTCAAGATGAATTTTATTCATCTTTTATGATCTATTTGTAGGTGGTGACCTCCAAGATCCCGACAAAGACTATTACCTTATTGAAGAGGAGCTTGACGAGTAGAAAAGACGCTTAAAAGTAACGGTGAAGAGTTACTCGATATCATTTACGTGTTTTACATGCTTTATATGCTAGAAATCATATTTAGAATACGATTAGAAGCTTAGGAATCATGGTATGATTAATGAATGTTGTTATATGATGAATGTTGATGATGTATATTGATTGTTGATGATTATTAGAAGTATAGTTGAGAATTGAAATGAATTGGTTAAGAAAGGAAGACTCACGGGTGAAGGGGTGTTCCCTGCCGGTCGACCGGCCGCCGGTCTGCCCACCGGTTGGGAACACATCAGTAGCAACATTGAAATTTTTGGGAATTTTTGTATAGGGGTGTTCTGAGCCGGCCCACCGGCCGCCGGTCACTATGCCGGCCTCGAACACATTTCTCTGTTTTGATGAATTTTTTGTGTTTTGCCTGTGCTCCGAGCCGGGGTACCGGGGCGGCCCCTGACCGGCCAGGAACACGGCTGTATGTTTTTCATATAATTTCTAAAACTCGTAAATTATAATAGTTCGCATGATCCGTTTATCGTATCATTTTACGTAGTGACTTATAATATTCATGTTTTGGATATATGATATTTCTTTCGCTTGTATCACATGTTTTGTGACGGGTTTTGCTATGTCCCACTTTGAGTCGGTTTTTACAAATGATACGGTTTGAGCACTATTTTGTCTTGTGCTTTGTACTCTCATTCCTTTGGCTACCTTCCCGTTCGTAAGGCTGGAATGTCGGAACGGAGAGTTATCCTACTGCTTAAATGCATGTTTTTGTAGTGGGCAATAGAAGACGTTGTTGGGGAGTTGACCGCTATGCGTTGATCGACCCGGCCGGTCAATGTTGTGTTACTGCGAGGATGGTGTGATTTGCATGTAGCGTACCGCTTGTTATGAGCTTGTGAGGTTATTTCTTTTCCGGCCTTCTTTCGTGATTATTTGGATGCTATCTTTCCGATTTGGAGGCGGGGTACTCGGCGTCTATTGATTGACCGAGTCTTGGATGCAAAACGCTTTATCGCATGTCGAATCGGAACACGTTTATTCCGAGAGTCTGGCCAGATTTAGACTAGGACCGGATATTTATATCGTCGTGCTACCAGGAGGAAATTAGTCTACATATACAAAATGCTTTATCGTGTATGCGTTCAGGGAAATGCTTTATCCCGAGGATGCCTTTTAATCAAACTTGCCATGTACACGATGCTAGTGCGTTTCATTTACCGTGAGAGATGTCGTCTTGTGTCGTCGTTCTTGAATGCATGATTTCATGATATTATTCATGGTCATTGTATGATTGGGCACCGTCTATGTATGGGTTCGTGAATGGATGATAATAGGTTGGATTCATTGTGATTATCGCATGACTTGACTTGGTTTGTTTGTCGAGTCTCAATCTTATCAAACTTATACCGCTAACGGTGAGATGCAAGCCCTAGTGAGTTCTGTATTGATTTGGTTGGGACTATAGATTGTGTCTTCCCCGAGTCTTTGAAATAACTTGATGGATTCGGATTGTGTCCATATGTTGCTCTATCATTATTTATCGAATTTGCCTATTCTGTATTCTTATAGATCTCTTAAATGGTGTTTCATATATGCATGATTTTACTTTTGTATTTCCTTATAGGTACGTTTAATGTGATATGGCTGGGAGAACCCGGAGTTACTCCCCACTGATTGTGGCGTTCATGTTTTTCATGAATGAACAGGTTGCTTGCATGGATGGCTTTTTGCTTATGCTATTTTGGGGTTCGGGTGTGAGATAGCGGGCGTTGTCCCTGGATGAAACACCTCTAGACGATATTTAGCGAGTTTTGCTAAAACACTTTTTCTTTGTACACCATTTTAAGAGACCCCGTATCTTGTTGTATTCCCGTATTTAGTTGTAATACTTTTGACATTCCTAGTTTTTTATTTAACTTGCATGTATAAAAGTTTTTAAAACTACCTATTTCCGCTATATAATTCACATGCTTGTATGTTTTATATTTCCGCATTCGCGAGGGTTGTCACAGTTGGTATCTACCTATTTCCGCTATATCATTCACATGCTTGTATGTTTTATATTTCCGCATTCGCGAGGGTTGTCACAGTTGGTATCAGAGCTTTATCGCTCCCGACGCACACACGTGAACCCTAACTTAAAATACTTGACCTTAAAATAATAAATGAGAGTTGGGTAGAAGTTAAGGATTTGACTTGGTAGTCTATTTGTTTATGCTAATTGATAGGAGTAACTTAATTTGTTTTTGTTTCTTATGAAGATGGTTAGACCACGATTAGCTGAGAATGTTATGATGGAAGCTCTTACTCAAGTGCTGAAGAATCAGCAAGATGCCGCGTTAGCTAATGCCAACCAAGTTCCCCCTAGAAGGGAAGAAAACCATCAAGGTGGTTACGCATGGGTAGCGGGGCAAATAGCTAGAAGTAAGATCGTACCATATGGTGGAGAACCGGACCCCACAGAGTTATCCGATTGGTTCCGTGAGATGGAGAAACAGTTCGATCTATACCAAGTCCGAGAAGAGGACAAGGTTAGGATCGCAAAGCACTTTCTGGTGAGGGAAGCCGACAACTGGTGGGCTATCACAAGTGCCACTGCTGTTCTTGAAGAGGACTTTAACTGGGCTTGCTTTAAAGCTCTTGCGGAGGGTAGATTCTATCCTAAAGAGCTTAAACAACAAAGGCTCAAGGAGTTCATTGATTTTAAACAAGGCAACCTATCAGCTCAAGAGTTTACTACGGAGTTTAATAAGCTCGCTCATTTCGCTCCGAGGCTTATCCGTGATGATGAAGACCGAGCATTCTATTATCGTAATAAGTTGAGTGCCGTTCTTCAAAGCAAAGTGAGAAGGAATACCAATTCCTTTGGGGATCTTTATGATGATTCCTTGTGGGCTGAAAATTCAATGAAGGCTATAAGAGATGAAGCTTTGATGAATAATCCCTCTCCTTCTTATGCTCCTAGGCCGAATGCTTTTGGGAAGAGAGCGTTTATTCCGTCTCCTTCTAATTCCTATGCTAACAAGAGGAGGTTTAATCCTTCTTCCAATGCAAATGCAAGAAATCCTTCTCCTTTTATTCCTAGAGCTACTTCAAATGTGGCTCATAGGCCTTATACTCCTCAAGCTCAAGGTCGTCAGTGTAGCGGTTGTAGACTTCCTCTACACCCCGGTAGAACTTGTAACAACCGACCTTATGTTTGCTACTTTTGTCAAAAGGGTGGTCATCGTTATGAGGATTGCCCCGATCGAAAGTTACCTCCTCCTCCTAAGCCTAAGGGTTCAATCTTTGTCATGAGCCGTGCCGAAGCCGATGCTCATCCCGAGATTATTACGGGTATGTTTTCAATTTTAGAGCAACCGTGTCTTATTTTATTTGACACCGGTGCTTCAATGTCTTTTGTGTCATCGACTTATGCTAATAACTTATCTATCAAACCGACATCTAGTGAGGATACTCCCATATCCTTACCTTCTGGACATATTATCTCTTGTTCTACCCTTTATCCTAATGTACCAATATCTATATCGGGTTCTATCTTTCCCGCAAATCTCCTTAAGTTTCCTCTAGGAGAGTTTGATATTATTTTAGGTATTGATTGGCCAGCTATGTATCATGCTAGGTTCGAGTGTCGTGATCAAAAGATCTTTTTAAAGAGTCCTTTAGGGGTTAGAATAACCTATAAGGGATCTCATCCCTGTAAAGGTGTGTCTTTAATTTCCGCTATGAAGTTGGTAAGTATGGTTAGAAAAGGTCACCAAGCATTCTTGTGTGTTGTGACTTCTTCAAATACCTCTTTACCAAGTATTGAAGATGTGCCTATTGTTCGAGAATTCGTTGATGTATTCCCCGAAGATTTGCCCGGGATTCCTCCCGAGCGTGATGTTGAATTCTCTATTGATCTTGTTCCGTGTTCTGGTCCAATTGCCAAAGCTCCTTATCGCATGGCTCCGTCTGAATTGAAAGAATTAAGGAAACAGTTGGATGATATGATTGAAAAGGGTTTTATTCGACCAAGTGCCTCGCCTTGGGGTGCTCCCGTTCTTTTTGTGAAGAAGAAGGATGGTTCTATGAGGTTGTGTATTGATTATCGTGAATTGAATCAGATTACAATCAAGAATAGGTATCCTTTACCGAGAATTGAAGATTTGTTTGATCAATTAAAGGGTGCTTCTACTTTTTAAAGATCGATTTGAGATCCGGTTATCATCAAATTCTGGTTAGAGATGTTGATATCCCAAAGACCGCTTTTAGTACGAGGTATGGTCATTATGAGTTCAAAGTAATGCCATTTGGATTGACCAATGCTCCTGCTATCTTTATGGGTCAAATGAACCGCACATTTAGTGAGTATCTTGACAAGTGTGTGGTGGTATTCATTGATGATATTCTTATTTTCTCCAAGTCCGAAGATGAGCATGCTATTCATTGAGGATTGATTTTGGGTGTCTACGTCGTCAGAAGTGGTATGCTAAGTTCTCTAAGTGTGAATTTTGGTTACCTAAAGTGTCCTTTCTTGGGCATGTGATTTCAAAAGAAGGTGTAATGGTGGATCCTTCGAAGATTGAGGCTGTGGTTGATTGGAAGAGTCCGACTGATATTAGAGAGATTCGAAGTTTCCTTGGTTTAGCTGGTTATTATCGAAGATTTGTCAAGGATTTCTCTAAGCTTGCTAGACCTATGACTCAGTTATTGAAGAAGGAAACCGAATTCCTATGGAATGAAGCTTGTGAAGCAGCGTTTCAAGAGTTAAAGAAGAGGTTAACTACCGCTCCGGTGTTGACTTTGCCTGAAGATGGAGTAGACTTTGATGTCTATTATGATGCTTCTAAAATGGGATTAGGTTGTGTTCTTATGCAAAAAAGGAAGGTGGTGGCTTATGCTTCAAGGCAGTTGAGAGTTCATGAAGTGAACTATCCTACTCATGATTTAGAATTGGCCGATGTTGTTCATGCTTTGAAAGTGTGGAGACATTATTTAATTGGAGTTCATTGTCGTATCTTCACTTATCACAAGAGTTTGAAGTACATATTTACTCAAAAAGAGTTGAATATGAGGCAAAGAAGATGGTTAGAGTTGGTGAACGATTACGATTTTGAGTTATTGTACCATGAAGGGAAGGCTAATGTTGTTGCCGATGCTCTTAGTAGGAAGGCTTCTCATGCTTTGAATGCTTTGCATGTTTTACCTGTTGATCTTTGTGCCGAATTTCGAAGGTTGAGTTTGGAATTTGTAGAGCGTGGATTTGTTCATATTGGTGCTATGATTGCCGAACCTGTGTTTCTCCGTGAAATCCGCGAAAGCCAAGTTGA
>JAIUZE010046511.1:0-49374 GCA_022085475.1 Heliosperma pusillum
ACGGTGTAAGGTCCAAACCATCTTGACTTCAACTTGCCCGGAAAGAGCTTAAACCGGTTTTGGAACACAAGAACTTTATCACCCTCCTTGAAAACCCGACGGTTTATCATCCCATCATGCCGTCTCCTTGTTTTCTCCTTGTAGATGGAAGAGTTCTCATACGCATCTTGGCGAATTTCTTCAAGTTCTTGTAATTGAAGCTTTCGGTGCATACCGCTCTCATCTTGGTTTTGGTTGAAAGATTTGATAGCCCAATAGGTTTTGTGCTCAACCTCCACGGGGAGGTGGCAAGCCTTGCCATAGATGAGACGGAATGGGGACATGCCAATGGGGATTTTAAAAGCGGTCCTATATGCCCACAACGCATCAACTAGCCTCTTGCTCCAATCCTTTCTATCCGGATTAACCGTCTTTTCAAGGATTCCTTTTATTTCACGGTTGGAGAGTTCGGCTTGCCCGTTTGTTTGTGGGTGGTAGGCCGTGGAAATTTTATGATTCACCCCATACCTCTTGAGAAGGCCTCCAATCACCTTGTTGCAAAAATGGGTACCCCTACCACTAATGATAGCCCTTGGAAAACCAAACCGGGAGAATATGTTCTCTTGGATGAAAATGGCTACTACCTTGGCATCATCGGTGCGGGTAGGAGTTGCTTCAACCCATTTTGGCACATAATCTACCGCCAAGAGGATGTATAAATAACCACCGAAATTAGGAAAGGGGCCCATAAAGTCAATTCCCCACACATCAAAGATCTCACAATATAGAAGAGGTTGTTCTGGCATCTCATTTCTTTTTGTCAAATTCCCCACCCTTTGACATCGGTCACAAGTTTTTACAAATTTGTGGGCATCTTTGAAAAGGCTTGGCCAAAAGAAACCGCATTCAAGCACTTTTCTAGCGGTTCTTTAAGGCCCAAAATGTCCTCCACAAGCATAGTCATGACAATGATGTAAGATGGAAGGAATCTCATTCTCGGGCACACATCTTCTCACAAGTTGATCTTGGCAAAACTTCCACAAGTAAGGATCATCCCATGTATAGTACTTTGCATCGGATTTTACTTTGCTCTTTTGATGAGAAGAGAAATGGCTTGGAAGCCGCTTTGTCACCAAATAGTTGACCATGGTAGCATACCATGGCTCCTTCACTTGTATAGCATAAAGTGACTCATGAGGGAGACCTCCTTCAACCTCATCAAGAGGGCATGATGGTCTTCCTTCATGATTTAGACGGCTCAAATGATCCGCCACCACATTCTTCACTCCTTTCTTGTCTTTTATTTCCACATCAAACTCACTTAGGAGAAGGATCCATCTCAACAACCTTGGCTTTGCATCCTTCTTTGCCACAAGGTATCTAATGGCGGCATGATCGGTGTAGATGATCACCTTTGTGCCCCAGAGATAAGATCGGAATTTTTCTAGAGCATAAATCACACCAAGGAATTCCTTCTCCGTCGTGGAATAGTTCTTTTGAGCATCATTCAAGAGGGTAGAAGCATATTGGATCACATGGGGTCCCGTGTCACTCTTTTGACCCAAAACCACTCCCAATGCATAGTCACTTGCATCGGTCATGATTTCAAATGGAAGATCCCATCGTGGTGCTTGAATAATTGGTGCGGTGACCAATCTCTCCTTCAAGTCATCGAATGCTTTCCTACAAGAGGCATCAAAGACAAACTCCGCTTCTTTGTGCAAAAGCTTACATAAGGGGTTAGCAATCTTGGAAAAATCCCTAATAAATCTCCGGTAGAAACCGGCATGTCCGAGAAAAGACCTAATGTCTCGGGTGTTAGAGGGATAAGGTAAGGTTTTGATAATGTCAACCTTAGCCTTATCCACCTCAACCCCCCTTTCCGACACTACATGTCCTAAAACGATGCCACTAGTCACCATGAAATGACATTTTTTGGAGTTTAAAATGAGATGAGACTCTTGGCATCGCTCTAAGACAAGAGCAAGGTGTTTTAGACATGCATCATAGGAGTCCCCATGGACGGTGAAATCGTCCATGAATACTTCTATGATCCTTTCTACATAGTCGGAGAAAATACTCTACATGCACCGTTGAAAAGTTCCTGGTGCATTACACAAACCAAAGGGCATACGACGATAAGCAAATGTACCAAATGGGCATGTGAATGTGGTCTTGACTTGGTCCTCGGGTGCGATTGGGATTTGAAAATACCCCGAGTACCCGTCAAGGAAACAATAGAAAGCTTTTCCCACTAGTCTTTCTAACATTTGATCAATAAATGGTAGCGGGAAATGGTCTTTCAATGTAACCGCATTCAAGCGGCGGTAGTCAATACACACTCTCCAATCGGTTTGTGGTCGGGTGGAGACCAAGTCTCCTTGTGCATTCTGGACTACCGTCACTCCTCCCTTTTTGGGTACGACTTGCGTTGGGCTAACCCAACGAGAGTCGGAAATAGGGAAAACGATACCCATTTGCAATAGCTTAATTACCTCTTCTTGCACTACCTCCGCCATGGGTGGATTGAGCCTCCTTTGGGGTTGTCGGACCGGTTTGGCATCCACTTCAAGCCGTATCTTGTGCATGCAAGTCACCGGGCTTATCCCTTTTAGGTCCGCTATGCTCCAACCAAATGTATCCTTATGCTTTTGAAGTAATGCTACCAATTTGTCTTCTTGGTCCTCGGTGAGTGTGCTTGAAATGATAAGTGGTAGGGTGTTCTTGTCCCCTAGAAAGATGTACTTCAAATGGCTTGGGAGGGTCTTCAACTCGACCGTTGGGGGTTGGATAATGGAAGGGAGGGGCTTGTGGAGTGGAATACTCAAGGTAAACAACTCGGACAAGTTTGCTAGTGCAGGACGCTGGCAGCGTCCAGTGACGCAGGCTGCGTCGTGTGACGCAGGCAGCGTCGTATGGCGCAGGCTGCGTCCTGCACTGTCGTGCCCTGTTTTCAGCATTTTTATGATGTTGAGTTCCTCATATGTTTCTAAGGGCTCTTCCCTTTCCAAGTCTTCAAGACGTTCCTGCACATCAACGACCAACAACAAAGGCAAACCTTCCTCTTCCATGTGGTTAGTTAAAGCTACTTCAACTGGATCTCTATCACAAAGTTTATACATTTGATTCACTAATGGCTCAAAGATATCCAAGAATAAACAAGATTGATGGTCACTCGGGTGCCGCATGGAGTCATATATATTGTAAGTTAATCTTTTCCCTTCAAACTTCATAGTCAAACACCCGTTTGAAACATCGATCTTGGTATTTGAAGTTTTCATAAACGGCCTACCAAGAAGGAGAGGGGTGGCACTAGAGCTAGATTCCATATCTAAGACGTAGAAATCCGCCGGGAAGACAAGATTATCGACTTCCACTAGCACATCCTCTACCATGCCCTTGGGATAGACACTAGACCTATCGGCTAATTGAATGACCACTCCGGTCTTAGACAAAAGTCCTAAGCCTAGGGTCTCATAGATAGATAGGGGCATGACGTTTATAGAAGCCCCAAGGTCTAGCATGGCACGTTTAAAAATTTTTCCTCCAATAGTGCAAGGGATAGTGAACATGCCCGGGTCTCCACATTTCTTTGGTAAAATTTGCTTGAAAATTGCCGACACATGTTCACTCACCCTAAACTTATGGGTTCCCTTCTTAGGATTTCTCCTAGGTGTACAAAGTTCTTTCAAGAACTTTGCATACCTAGGGACGGTATTCAACAAATTAAGAAGAGGAATGTTTACCTCACATTTCCGGAAATTTTCATACCAGTCGGTCTCCTTGTCATACTTCCTTGTGCTTATCAAAACACTAGGAAATGGGACTTCCGGTATGTACTCCTCCACTTCATCATCTTCAATAGTGTTTTTGCCCTTCCTTGAAGTGTCTCCCTTGGGGTCCTTGCTTGTGGATGCCCCTTTTTCATTCTTCGATAGCTCTTCATGACCAACCACCAATTCTCCTTGGTCTTCAATCTCCAAGGTTTCCATCTCAAGATTCTTCATCTTTTCCTTTCCTTTTCCAAGGGGGTTTACTTCCAACTCTTTGCCTCTCCTCAAGGTCATGGCACTAGCATTTTCCCTAGGTGGGGGAATGGGTTGAGATGGGAATCTTGTGGAGCTTGAGGCTTGGGATTTTGACATATTTGAGGCCATTTGGGATAGTTGGGTTTCCAAGTTGCTCACCCTAAGGTTGTTAGCCTCCCTATCCTTCCTTGCTTCCTCTCTATCTCTCCTTGCCTCCTCCCTATCTTTCTCTTGATTGGCAAGGAGTGTTTGCAAGATGTCACTCAAGTTCCCTTGAGAAGAAGAATTCCCTTGAATGAGACCTTGGTTGGGTTGTCTTTGAGATTGAGAATTACTTGGAAAATTTGAGTTGTTGGGTCTTGGGTTGTTGAAATTTCTTTGGGGATTTTGGTGGAAATTAGAGTTTCGGTTTTGGGTTGGATTTTGGGCTCTCAAGTGATTGAATTGACCATTTTCGAAACTCTTTGACTTGTCTCCTCCCCACCCCAAAAGATCACGGTTTCCCTCTTGGTTATACATTCCTCCACCACTTGGGTTCCTATAATTGTAATTCCCATACCCCATAGCATTGACGCTCTCCATAGTGGCTCCTTGCTTAATCATGATGTAACATGTATTTGTAGCATGGTCACGTCCACAATATGAAAATTCAAGTGGTTCGGGGTGTTGAGAAAATGAGCTACTTTTGTTGACAACCAAGTTGGACACCATGCTTTTAAGTTCACCCATCTCTTGCATGATTTTGTGATTTTGAGAGGCATAAAGATCTTCCATGGAAGATACATTTCTAGAGCTTCCTCCCCTTTCATTCTTCCTCCCGTAGCTTCTTTTGTTCATCACCAACTTCTCAATAATATTGTTGGCCTCGGCCACATTAAGTGTATCAATTCCACCTCCGGTGGCGGCAATGATCATCCGTTGGTCGTTTTGGCACAACCCTTCATTGAAGGCCGTCAATAAATCGTCCCCCGACATCCCATGATATGGGCATCTTGCCACAAGTCTTTTGAAACGCTCCCAATAGTCATAAAGGGTTTCCCCCATGTCTTGCTCAATGGTAGTGATGAGCTTCTTTGAGTGATTATGCCTTGAATCCAGGTAATATTTCTCAAGAAACTTCTTCTTCAAACCCACCCAAGTGGTGACGGAGTGGGCCGGAAGACAAAAGAGTCATTCCTTAGCGGCATCTTGTAAAGAAAACGGAAATGCCCTTAGCTTGAATTGGTCTTCGGTCACTCCTTGGGGAATGGCCCCTTGGCAAATCATGTGGAATTCGGCCAAGTGCCTATTGGGGTCATTTTCCACCATTCCATGGAATCTAGGCAAGTTATGGACAAAGAACCCCTTGAGCTCGAAGTTTACATCCCCCATGGGAGGATATGCGATACATAGTGGTTGCTCCTCATAGTTCCTTGCCCGGATCTCACCAATCGTTCTATTATCCTCCATATTGGGTGGGTAGAGGATATTCAATGGGGATGGTACCCTCGGTGGTGACTCAAATGTTTGCTCCGGTTGTTCTTGAAATATATTGTTCTCCAACTCCTCTTCACTAGGCTTCCTCCAAAAGAGTCTCCTATAGAGGGGATTCGAAAACAACCAATTGGATATGCTACTTGAGGATGGATCAATGTCTTGGTCACCAAGTCCCTCTTGTGACCTAGGCATAAACTTTTAAAAACAACTCAACAACACAATTAGTAACTTCAACACCAAGTAACCTACAAACAATACAAAAAGAAATATTTAAAAAAAAAACAATCTAAACAAAGTATGACACTAACAAGAGTTTCAATTGGATATTTAGCTATATTGCCTTCCCCGGCAACGGCGCCAAATTTGACGAGCTAAAATACGGTGTCGTTAATTCCGCAAATTAGCTAGGCCAAATAGAAATTTATAAAACCTTACCTAGACTCAAACCAACCTAAATAAAAGGGTAGTAAGGGTAAGAAAAGGGTCGAACCCAAGGGAAAGCGGTAATGATAAAATAATCTAATCTAGACTCTTGCAAAATATCGATTAACAAAACTAATGACTCTAATCACAAATTAAGACACTAATTACTAATTAAATCACTAATTAAAACAAAGGCTTAATTTAATTACAAACTATGATATTCACAATGGAAAACATGTAGGAAAACATAAATGGGGGAAAGTTTTGCATGAGAATTAATTATCAAGTCTAAAATTACCAACAACAACGAAATACTCAAAGATTCAAATATGGAGAAGTAACTTAGTGCAATTATCCCAAGTTCCCCACAATTAACAAAGTAAAGACCCCTCCTTTCCTCTCTTCTCTAATTATCTATTACATGCTTCTAAGAACTAGCAACCATGAATTAAACCATCCATAAATGACCCAATACAACTCAACCAATACTTATTAAAACATAAGCATAAATAAAGATGCAAGCTTTAAGCACAAAACCAAAGAAACATGCTAGAATCATGTAATAAAACATTAAACCATGTTCTAATTACACAATAACCCAAATTCCACTCAAAAGATTCCAACTTTTAAACCAAAGTTACAATCTTTCAAGGTTGCTTCAACAAATACCAAGACAAATTAACCAAATTCATCAAGACAAAGCAAATAATTAAACAAACAATTGCTAGGATGGTTAGTCTTAACAACAATTCATTCAACAATGGAATTCAAACATAAGAAAATGGAATTAAATAGAGAAGGAAGGTTAAAAAGGTCTTACAATGCTAAAAGGAAAGAACTTGTTCAAATTACACTAAGCAAAGAAAGGATTAGCTACCCATAGTCTTCTTATTACAACCCATTTCTAAATAAAACCAATTACAAGAGCCAAAGTTGAAGAACAAAGTAGAGAATTTCTAAGGAAAAATATGATGTTGAATGTTGTATGCTTCTCCTCTTCTCTCTCTTCAGATTTCTGCTTAAATACCCTTGGTCCGCAAACCTAGGGGCCTTGAAAGGTGGGCTTTCAAAAGACAAGACGGAGAAATGAAGAAATGTCGCGCTGAGAAAGGACGCATGCAGCGTCCTACGACGCTGGCAGCGTCGTGATGACGCAGGCTGCGTCGTGATGACGCAGGCTGCGTCGTGATGACGCAGGCTGCGTCGTGTACTGCCCGATTTCCCTTTGCTTTTCCTTCTTGACTTTCGTTGACCCATGGACTTTTGGCCCCGCCTTGACTTCCATTGACCCATTGGGTTTGGTCTTCATGCCTTGGTGATTCATTGCTAGCCCACTCCAATTTCCGGGTTTTTGGGTCTCGGGTTTCGGGTTTGACTTTCATTGACTTTCGGGTTTGACTCTCAAAATTGACTCAAATTACTAAATACCAACATTATTACAAAATCTAAAGTTAACATAAAACAAAGCTAATGACCCGTAAAAAGTAAAACGAAAGACTCTAATAAATACTACTAGACACGACACAATTTGGTGTTTTCAGGAGTCTTGTGGGAGGTAAAGGAGGATGAGAGGAAGGAGGGGTGGCGACTTGTGGCAGCATAATGTGGTGGTATGTTGGTAGCGTCATGGGTGGAGGAGGACGAAAGGAAGAAGAGTGGGGTGGCGGCAAGGTGTGTATGTTTTGTGAGAGAAGTGGAGAGAGAAAAGAAGACAGAGAGAGGGGAAGGAAGTTTGTGTGAAGTTGATTAGGGTCTGGTAGATTATATACTAAGCCTTTTTATGTTGTTTTAATCTTGACCATTGATTTGTTTAATCTAATTGTTTAGATTAGGACTTAGGGACCCAACTTAAAATGGTGAACTTACATGATCTCATATATATATATATATAAGCCGAATCAGGTGAGGTCTTTAATTTTGGCGAGGCGGGCTGCGTCACCAAAGTTAACTGGGCTGATTTTCCGTTTTTTCATTGGATTGAAAATTTGAGGTCATCCATTTCTTTTCATTTGGCCCAATACTCTCTTTAAAATAAAATAGACAACAGCCCAAACACTTTACTTTGTCTCTCTCTGATTTACACAAATTAATTGAGCTTGTACTTGATTTTGTGAATCTTGCACTTGATTTTGTGAATCTCTAACCTGGTTTTTGTGAAACTAAGACTTTATTTTGTGAATCTAAAAAATGAATTGTTAACTTTGAACATACAGTAGCATTTACAAACCTTTATGTTAATTGTAAATATATTTTTTATCTATGTGGGATTCGAACCCACACCTTGCATAATAGCACAACGCTCTACCTTTTGAGCTTATAGATAATATAGTGCAAATTGATTTATGCATTTAACACATATATTAAAGTATTAGGAAATAGTAAATGTGTGAATCTTAGACTTTGTGCTGTGAGCATAGGACCTATCTTATGTAGTTTCACAAAATAAAGTCCACGATTCACAAACCTTAGGCGCGGGATTCACAAAATAGAGGCCTATTTTCACAAAGTCAGTACCTATATTCACAGCAGTTTCACAAAGTAAGGTTCATGACTCACACCACAAAGTCCAAGATTCACAAACCTTAGGCGCAGATTCACAAAATAAAGGCCTACTTTCACAAAGTCAATTCCTATGTTCACAGCAGTTTCACAAACTAAGGTCTTAGACTCACAGCACAGAGTCCAAGATTCACAAACTAAACCCTAAAAAAGCTAAGGGAGGGTGAACCCCTATCGAGGGTGAATGGGATCATAAGGGGTAGAATTTCTTATGTTCAAGGAGTTTCACAACCTTCGGTCTTAGAATCACAATACAACAAGCCAAGTTTCACAAACCTAAGCTGTAGATTTCACAAACAGATGCCCTAATTTAACAAAGAAAAAGCCTATTTTCAAGGAATTTCACAAACTTGGGTCTTAGAATCACAGCACAACAAGCCAAGTTTCACTAACCTAAGCTGTAAGATTCACAAACACATTAAAATGTACATGTATTGCTTATATAGTAAAAATGGATCTTGAGCATTTTTCATTATAGCTAATGAACTTTCTTTGTGAGACTATTGGAAGGTTCGGGAGAGATTGTCTAAGTTTGACAAAATCAAGTGTCGGATACACACGAACAAGAAGGCAGACATTAAACGCGACTGAGAAAATGTGACGAGTGTGAAAAAATCAAGTATAAGATTCTGATAGACATGTCTTAAATGCACAAAAATCGAACATGCACGCATCATATAATTGACAAAGACGATTGTAAGGTTCACATACTCGTTTCACTATCATGGAAAACGCAAATTATAGAATAAGACGTCTCACAACGTAAGACGAGTCTTTGATTAATTAAACTCTAATTTATTGATATTCATAAATGAAGTATCTAACATGCAAAAGAACAGTTTTACAGTGTACATCGGTCATCCATAATAATGACAGGATGGAAAATTAGATTTCTCTAAATCATCAGTTATAAGTTGTCTACTCATCACTATAGTTCATTGCATGGTTCAAATGTTGCCATGGTAGCGACCGCGTGTTAGGTGCCCGACATTCAAGCTAGTGACTCACATGTAGGTATGACACTTAAATTCAACTAGATGAGTAGACGACTTATAACTCCTTATTTGACTTCTAAAAACAATTACAAAGTCAGAGATTAACATTGAACTATTAAGCAGTAAAATATCCCCAAAAATTTGAGGAAGTCAAATAGAGCAGAAGATTGATCTAGCACGAAAGACTCAATTAGCGACGAAAATTGAACCAAGTAACTAACTACTACTCCTTTTACTTTATAGATGATCATAAAATCACCAATTAAATTCAACATCACAAAAATCACATGAAAAGCAATCAAAATCAAATCGAAATATAATATAAAAGAAAAATGATAACATAAAAAGTAAAGAATCGAACCAGTAATGAAAGTACCTCAAATCATAATCTAGGTATGAAAAAGTAAAGAAACGGAATGAATCGTACAAATTCGGCGTATAAAACGATTGAAACCTGCAAAACATAAGCTCAACTAAGTACATAAACTAAGTAAGTAGTTGAATGAGCAAAAATGCACAAATTAATGAACACAAATCGAAATCTAGGTATGAAATACTATACTAAAGGAACGAATCATACAAATAAGTGTCTAAAACGATCGAAAAATGCAAAAAAAGAGCTCAACTAAGTACATACTCTAATTAAGTTATTGAATGAACAAAATTGAATACCTAAATTACCAGGAAATCGATGAGTGTGACATCAACAGTAGCTAATCGCAAATTAGGTTGATATAAATTACTTAGATCGAAAATGAAGAAGCTCGGATTCGAAATGGTGGTTTTTCGCAGGGAAAATGGAGGAGATTGCATGAAAGATAGGCTGAGAAGAGAGAGAAAGAGTGTGGAGCGTAAATGAGGAGTAATGAGGGGAAAGTTTCAGGTGGTCATTAGTTTTGTGGGTGGGGGGTACGTGGCACAATCTGAAGCGTCTATATGTTTTAGATACGATGGTTAGGATGGGTACAGCTGCCTCACCCTAAGAAGGATGCCTTACATGATTCAATTCCTATATATATATATATATATATATATATATATATATATAGAGAGAGAGAGAGAGAGAGAGAGAAAGAGAAAGATAGAGAGTCTATGGGCAGGATCCTCACATACCAACACCTTACATTGTGGGGGATAGTTTTGTGGCTGAGGTGGATAGAAGTTTGGCCGCCAAACTTTGACCGGACCTGTTGCAAGCCCGATGCAATGATAATTACCCAGACTAGGCTAATAACAAACTAATGTAATTAGGGAAGTAGGGGTCGATCCTAAGGGAGATGGTGTTTCCTATAGAGTGTGAAATGTCTTGCAATGGGTCTTATCTAACGAGTAACTGGGTTTTTGAGTTTTGATTTCTAAACTAATGAAAAACATAAATGAAAACAAAATAAAAGCAAATCAAAACGAAAACAATGAAGCAAGTGATGAATTAACAATGATGAAAAGAATCTAGGGAAGTAGGTTCACACATGTAGATTAATATATTGATGAAATTGGATTTGGAACATGCAAATAATTCATTGTGAGTTCGTAAGAATGATGTGTTCATTACAATCATAGATCAGATGGTCTAGCAGGCTTTTAGGCAATTTACTAGGTCTTAATTATCTACCATGTCATGCTTTGTCTATTCAATTCATGTATCTCTACCTTGGAAAAGAATTCCATTCTATTCAATGATTTTGATCAGGAATCGTTAACTATCGTTATAGTCCAAACATGCATAGACACAATGTTTTAAAAGCACAATTTCTTTTATCCAATTATCATCTTTTAATCAACCTACATGGCTACCCTACACCCTAGAAAAACGACTACTCACTCATGGTGATGTATATATCAAAGATGATGTTAATAATAAAAACTAGGATATACATGTTTATTTGGTTTTGACAATATTTTAAGACTCTTTATATGGCGATAATAACGACACTAAATTGAGAATCTAATGGAATGAAATGACGATTATAACGATACTAAAATGAATCTAAGATACATGGATGGAAAATAACAATCAAAATAGAAAACATAAAGACATTAAACAAAAGATAAGATAGGAGTACCTAGATGACGATCAACAACGATAATGACAACAATAATAGAAATTCCTTGCATAGAATCGTCGATCCACGAATTACAACGCTTGAACCACACAAAGTAGATTACAAAGATGAAATTCTTATTGATCTAAGCTAAGGTTTTGATATAGAAAAGAAAGAAGTAAACTAAGAACTAAAGATGAAAAAGAAGAATAAAATGAGAGAAGAGAGGCTAGTTCTCCCTCCTCCTAATCTAGGGTTTTTGTAAAGAGAAGTGTAGAAGAGAATTGTGTGAAGTGCCCTCATTGTGGTGGTTGAGGCTCTCTTTATATAGCAGTAGGGTTTCGTGGGGAAGGGGTAATGTATTCATCACATAGGACAAAAAGGAGGAAGTCGAAGCAAAAGCTCGGATCAGCAGAGATACCCGATCGGGTACACCACTTACCCGATCGGGTAAGTTGTATTCTTGGTGCTTTGACTTTCGTTTCATCTCCCCTTGCATATGACTTGACTTTAAATGTCCCTCTTGACCTCTTGAGTCGGGTTTGTTGATAGGGTTTTATGTAAAACGATGAATTCTTCGCCTAATGGATCGATCTTCTGACAACTGCGAAACCGTCTTTACTTCTTCTCTCTTTCGAATCAGTGAACCTTCTTGAAATGCCTTTGACTTGGTCAAGCTTGCTTCTTCAATTCGTCGGGTTCTTAGGCAAATGCTCGGGAATATAGAAAAAAGGCGTAGAAACGTCACTTTCCCTACAAAACAGGTTAGAACATAGAAATTCGCCTAGAAGACGATATTAGCTCATAAAGTGGCTTAACAAAGCACAAATGACATACAAAACCGAGCTAAATTGGGGATTAAAATCATACAAATATTCACTTATCAAACTCCCCCAAGCTAAACCTTTGCTTGTCCTCAAGCAAACATAACAAACAATACCAGGACAAGGGTTGCAAGCATTGGCTACTACACCATCAAGAAACAAATCTCAACGTAAAACTTTGGAAACATAATGAATCATAACCCAAAAACAACGTGGGCAAGAATGATACATAAACATGGCTGAGATTTACATAACGGCGCAGCACAAAGAATTTCACTACAGAATTTTCGGCTCTTGCATGATCTTTTTGACAAATGGACTCTCACGGCACACTCGAACACTCATTGTATGTAAAAGGTGATTTCTTTATGTGTAAATGTTTTTGAGACACTCACCTATCTACGACTTATGAAAATGTGTCCGCAGTCTAATATGGTAAACAATTCAAAACACAAGTCAAAGATCACAATGCACATAGAAAAGAAGCCGAAAAATAAGAAGAAGGCTTTGGGAAATGGGTGAAAAGTGGACAAACAGTTATGGTCATGTGAAGGTTAGAATGAGCTAGCAACTGACCAATGATAAATGAATACTCAATCCAAACTTTCGATTAATTCCCAAAAGACGAATAACGAAGCCATAAGGAATAGATTGGCTTATTACACACGAAACATAAGAGTGAACTCCTTCGAAACATTGAATTGACATTTTGAGGAGATTCTCACAATTTCTTCTTTTTTATTTCTTTTTCTTTCTTTTCTTTTTCAATTTTTTTTTCTTTTTCAATTTTTTCATTTTCAATTTTTTCTCTGAACATAAAATCACTTCTTGAACATTTTCGTTCTCCCAAATTCACTTTGACATCAAGGAACAAAATCTTCTCAAAAGGGCACCCATACACCATAGTCTAGCTACTAGCTTAAAAGGTAGGCAGTTCTTATGTGTAGCTATTATTTTGCGAAACATTTGTACGAAGGGGCTAATTTTGAGGGGTAATTCAAAGTGAAAAGGGCTTCAAATCTTAGTGAATCATGAATGCAATGCTTATAGAAATGAAATGAGAACCATACTTATGCGTTTTGACATGACACACATCAGAAGGAGAACTACACACACCTAGATGAGACTGGGTATAGATGTACCAGCCTAAGGAGGTTCTACCTTACAATATATGTAGCTTGCCAAATGTCAAGATCAAGCGTACTCATCTATAGATTCATTACATGCCTACTATGTACAAGACTTCCCCATGTATGTACAATTCAATAAATAACGAATCATTATCTTTTGAAAGCTCTAAGTTTGGGAAATGTAACATGATAGCATAGTAAACAAGCAAGCAAAGCATGAAAAGCATTCAATTATGTTCAAAATTTTAAAGTTTTTTTTTTATAAACAACTAAAATGCAAAATGGGAAAATGCAATCCCTCCCCCAAGCTAAACATCACATTGTCCTCAATGTGAGCACAAAGACTAAATATGCAACGAGGTGCTCAATGGGAAGAAGGGTAAAAAGGGAAAAAGACGAAAGGAGAGTGAAGCTTACTATTCAGCGCAGACTCCCCCAAGCTAGTCTTTTGGACTTGACAAGGAAGGTCTTCATAGATTCTTCAGAAACTCTTTCATCTGCAAAATAAATCCTAACAAAACAACGAAAAAAGGGAAAGCAAAAAAAAATGGAAAAAGGAAAGGAAACACGGGTTGCCTCCCGAGAAGCGCTGGTTTAACGTCTCGCTCGAAGAATTCTTCTATGAAATCATCTGGTTGGGGATTGACGCTCTATATAGACAATATCTAAGCATTCGATCATGGAATTGCTGTAGTAGAGTTTCAATCGATGTCCATTGACCTTGAATTTTTCACCATTACTAGCCATTATTTCCACATAGCCGTATTTGCTAACATATGTGACAGTGAATGGTCCAGACCATCGTGATCGAAGTTTTCCCGGAAAAATTTTCAAGCGGGAGTTGAAGAGAAGTACTTGGTCACCGACATTAAATTCTTTTCTGATTATCCTAGAGTTCTCGTAAGCTTGCAAACGAAACTCTTCTAGCTCATTGAGTTGCAAAAGTCGTCTATCGGAGTAAGCTTAGTGTCTAAGTTGAGTTCCTTGATAACCCAGTAAGCTTTGTACTCTAACTCAACAGGGAGATGACAGGCCTTTCCATAAACCAACTGATAAGAGGATGTTCCAATCGGGGTTTTGAAAGCTGTGCGATAAGCCCATAAGGTGTCATCGAGCTTATTACTCCAATCTGTTCTAGATTTCGAGACAACTTTTTGCAGAATTGTTTTCAGCTCTCTATTCTAGACTTTTACTTGACCGCTGGTCTGAGGGTGGTAGGCTAATCCTCGTCTATGATACACACCATACTTGGCAAGCAGAGTGTCTAACTGCGTTTCTCCGAAATCAGTTCCTCGATCACTTATCACAGTTGTGGGTACACCAAAACGCGGAAAAATGATCTTTTTAAATAGTCGTATCACAGCTCTAGCATCATTGGTGGGAGTGGCAATCGCTTCTACCCACTTTGAAACATAGTCGACAGCGACTAAAATGTAACGATTTCCTTTTGAAGAAGGGAATGGTCCTTGATAGTCAATACCCCAGACATCGAATATTTCGACTTCTAATATGTCGTTTTGAGGCATTTCATGTCTCTTGGATATTTGACCCATTTGTTGACAAGCATCACAAGCCTTAACAAAGTCTCTTGAATCTTTAAACATCGAGGGCCAGAAAAACCCGGATTGTAAGACTTTGGTCTTGGACGGACCATGATGACCACCGTAAGCAGATGAGTGCCATCCTTCTAAAACCCTTTTTACTTCCCACTGGGGGATACAACGTCGATATAGACCATCTGAACATTGCTTGAAAAGATAGGGGTCATCCCAAACAAAGGATTTTGCATAATGCAAAAATCTCTTTCTTTGGTTATAAGAAAAATCGGAGGATAGCTGGTGACTGACAAGGAAGTTGGCAATATCAGCATACCAAGGAGAAGAGTTCACAATCGCCATTAATGAATCATCAGCAAACGAATCATTAATTGGCGTTGGTAATCCTATTTCAGTTACTCTTATCCTTGAGAGGTGGTCAGCGACTACATTCTCTGCTCCTTTCTTATCCCGGATCTCTAAATCAAATTCTTGAAGGAGTAAGATCCATCGAATAAGTCTAGGTTTTGCCTCTTTCTTTGAAAACAGATATTTCAAGGCAGCATGTTCAGTGTAGACAATAACTTTTGATCCTATTAAGTACGAGCGAAATTTGTCTAAGGCATAGACAATGGCAAGAAGTTCTTTCTCAGTGGTGGCATAGTTAATTTGGGCAGGATCTGAGGTTTTACTAGCATAGTAAATCGCATGAAGAAACGTTTCCTTTCTTTGCCCTAAAACAACTCCTACGGCATAATCACTCGCATCACACATTAGTTCGAAGGGCAGATTCCAATCCGGTGACTGGATTATAGGTGCGGTGATTAAAGCACGTTTGATTTTGTTGAATGCCTCAAGGCATTCCTTTGTGAAATTGAAAGGTGCATCCTTGAAAAGGAGCTCAGTCATGGGTTTGGCTATCTTTGAAAAATCCTTTATAAACCGTCGGTAGAAACCGGCCAGGCCAAGGAAACTTCTGATTCCTTTTACATTAGCAGGGGGTCGCAGCTGTTCAATAACTTGGATCTTAGCTCGATCCACTTCTATACCTCTTTCTGAAACGATGTGACCTAAAACTACACCTTCGTTCACCATGAAGTGACACTTTTCCCAGTTGAGAACAAGGTCGACTTCTTCACAGTGTTTCAGAACTCTGAATAGATTTGTCAAAAAATTATCAAAGGAAATGCCATAGACGCTAAAATCGTCCATAAATACTTCCATGATAGATTCAACAAAATCTAAGAAGATACTGGTCATGCAACGCTGGAAAGTGGCAGGTGCATTACACAAGCCAAATGGCATTCTGCGATAAGCGAAAGTACCATAGGGACAGGTGAAGGTGGTTTTCTCTTGGTCCTCAGGGTGGATAGGGATTTGGAAAAATCATGAGTAACCATCTAAATAACAGAAATACTTGTGGCAAGCTAACCTCTCTAGCATTTGGTCAATGAAGGGTAGAGGATAGTGATCTTTCCTAGTCGATTGATTCAGCTTTCTGTAGTCAATACACATACGCCATCCCGTCACAATCCTTGTGGGGATGAGCTCATTCTTCTCATTTTTGACTACTGTTCTTCCTTCTTTCTTGGGAACAACTTGAATGGGGCTAACCCATTTAGAGTCAGAGATTGCGTAGCTTATGCCAGCATCTAGCAATTTCATAACTTCAGTTTTAACTACTTCCTGCATGTTGGGATTAAGACGGCGTTGACCTTGAACACAAGGTTTTTGGCCTTCTTCTAAATTGATTCTATGCATACATAAGTCTGGGCTTATGCCTGTTAGATCTTCTAGTTTGTAACCTATTGCCTTTTTATGCTTTTTCAAGACAGTCAATAGTGAGGTTAACTCATTTTCATCTAGGAGAGCACTCACTATGACTGGGCAATACTCAGATTCATCTAAAAAAGCATATTTTAGATTCGAGGGAAGAGGTTTTAGTTCAGGTTTGTGTACTGCCTTTTCCGGTCAGATCCTTTTCCAGCTCACTGATCTCGAAATATTCATTCTCAGAGATATCCTCCAACAGCAAGATTGCTTCTAAAGGATCCTCGATTATTGATGGATACAGAGATTCATCTATAATGGAGTCGACAATATCAATGAAACAGCAAGGCTCTTCTAGCATGGGGCTTTTCATTGCACTGTTTAAGTTATAGGTGACTTTATCATCACATGCTTCTAGTGTCAGTTTTCCATTCTTAACATCGATTACTGCTCCGGCAGTGTGTAAAAATGGCCTTCCTAAAATAATAGGGATTTGAGAATCTTCAGCCATATCTAGGATGATGAAATCGACGGGAATGAAAAACCTTCCTACTTTGACAGGCACATCTTCTAAAACTCCCATAGCTTGTTTTAAAGAACGGTCTGCCATTTGCAGAGTGATACTGGTGCATTTGAGAATTCTCATATTCAACTTTTCACAAATGGAATAGGGCATGACGCTTACACTGGCACCTAGATCGCATAGAGCTTTATCGATTGTGTAGGTGCCTATAGTGCAAGGTATAGAGAAACTACCTGGATCCTTTAACTTAGGAGGGGACTTATTTTGCAACAAAGCACTGCACTCAGCTGTGAATGCTATGATTTCAACATCATCTAAAGTCCTCTTTTTAGTTAAGATATCCTTCATGAATTTTGTGTAAGAAAGGATTTGACTGATTAATTCAGTGAAGGGAACCGTTACTTGGAGGTTTTTTACTACTTCCATGAATTTGCTAAACTGGGTTTCCTTATGATTTCTCCTCAAACGTTGGGGAAATGGAACTTGGATTTTGATGGGTTCCTTCAAAGGTTTATCCTTCTTTTCTTTGTTTTCCGCTTCCTTAGCGGTGGATGGTTGGGAATCTTTTTGGCTCTCTACTTGTGGTGGCTCAACTATTGTTTCTTTGGGTTGTTGAGGTTCCTTATAAGTGGTACCACTCCTAAGTATGATAGCATTAGCGGTGTCCCTCTGTTGCTCACCATGAGGTGGGAGTTGGCCTTGTTTCCTTTGGGCATTAGAGGTAGCCAATTGGGCTAATTGAGTTTCAAGCATCTTGATGGCAGCATTTTGAGCTTGATCACTCTTTTGAAGTTGAGCAAACATTGAATCTTGTTTTTGAACAACTTGGAGAAGCATGGATTCAATTTTGCTCAAGCTTGAGTCATTGGGTTGGCTTTGATTTTGGGGTGGTTGGTGTTGAGGTTGGTGTTGGTAAGGTTGATTATAGTTGGGTTGAAATGGAGGTTTCTGGTTTTGAAAACCAGGTGGATTATAGGGCTTCTGTTGATGTGATATGAATGGTTGTTGAATCTGATGGTGGGGATTCTGAATGTTGGTGCTTTTATAGGACAAAAGAGGATGGTTCTTTGTGTTCACGTTGTAGAAGTTTGAGAAAGCATTGCCCTGCCTGTATGCTTGGTAGGCATTGACTTGCTCTAGCGAACTCCTACATTCTTGAAAACTGTGTCCTCCAACCCCACATGTATCATATACCACTACGTGGTTAGTAACGTTAACATGTTGCTTAGATTGGGAAGAGCTTCCTACTTGTTGCTGTAGAAGGGCTAATTGGGCTTTCAGGAATGCTACTTTGCTTGAATCTTCCTGCTTGGTTTTGAGCAGCATAGCACGTGAATTGCTATACTAAGATTCGTGAATTGCCATTGACTCGATAGTTGCACTAGCTATTTCTACATCGATCTGATCGAAACGACCATTGTTAGCGGAGTCGAGGATACGACGCGATTCGCCACAACAACCGTTGTAGAAGGTGATAGCTAAGAACCATGAATCAAGGCCATGATGAGGGCATTCTCTTTGTAATTCTTTGTATCTTTCCCATGCCTCATAAAGGCTTTCATCGCCTCTCTGACGGAATCCAGTGATTTGGCTCCGTAAGAGTGCGGTTCGTTCTGGTAGGAAGTACTTTTGATAGAAAGCAAGAGCTAGACCATCCCAGTCGGCTATTCCTAAGGCAACTCGGTCAAGGCTATTAATCCAGAGTTTAGCCTTTCCTGTTAAAGAGAATGGAAAGAGCATTTCCCTAATCTGCTCTTGGGATACTCCAGTTTGTCTAATTGTGGAACAATAGTCACAGAAGTTTTGAATATGAAGGTTGGGATCTTCTGTGGCATTGCCACCAAATTGACTTCTTTCTATTAAACTGATGAAGGCAGGTTTGATTTCAAAGTTTTGGGCTGTGATTTGGGGTGTAGCAATACCTCTTGGAAGTGTATCGGCAGTTGGTTTGGAATGGTCTGAAAGTCGAACCATTTTCTTTTGGGAAGATGAAGATGAAGTGTTGTTTGAAAGTTGATTGGTTTTTAAGAATAGAGACGAGAATGGATCTTCTTCTCCTTCAAGATTAGATAAAATATCCGAGTATTTGTCACGAATACGGTCTAAACTTAAAGTATCAGAAGCTTTTGAGATTTCGTTGAATAGCTTTCGTCTCCTACGTAGAGTTCTTTCTAGATCGGGGTCTAAAGAGATAGGGGTCCCTAGTCTAGAAGATCTGGGCATAAGATTGAAAAGCTAAGATGAAAAAATCAAGAGAGGTCTGAAGGAATTTTGGTTCCTAAAGACTAGATAAAACTAATTGCAATAAAAATCACAAGAAAAAGGAAAACTAAACCGTGCTCCCCGGCAACGCCGCCAAACTTTGACCGGACCTGTTGCAAGCCCGATGCAAAGATAATTACCCAGACTAGGCTAATAACAAATTAATGTAATTAGGGAAGTAGAGGTCGATGCTCAGGGAGATGGTGTTTCCTATAGAGTGTGAAATGTCTTGCAATTGGGTCTTATCTAACGAGTAACTGGGTTTTTGAGTTTTGATTTCTAAACTAATGAAAAACATAAATGAAAACAAAATAAAAGCAAATCAAAACGAAAACAATGAAGCAAGTGATGAATTAACAATGATGAAAAGAATCTAGGGAAGTAGGTTCACACATGTAGATTAATATATTGATGAAATTGGATTGGGAACATGCAAATAATTCATTGTGAGTTCGTAAGAATGATGTTTTCATTACAATCATAGATCAGATGGTCTAGCAGGCTTTTAGGCAATTTACTAGGTCTTAATTATCTACCATGTCATGCTTTGTCTATTCAATTCACGTATCTCTACCTTGGAAAAGAATTCCATTCTATTCAATGATTTTGATCAGGAATCGTTAACTATCGTTATAGTCCAAACATGCATAGACACAATGTTTTAAAAGCACAATTTCTTTTATCCAATTATCATCTTTTAATCAACCTACATGGCTACCCTACACCCTAGAAAAATGACTACTCACTCATGGTGATGTATATATCAAAGATGATGTTAATAATAAAAACTAGGATAGACATGTTTATTTGGTTTTGACAATATTTTAAGACTCTTTATATGGCGATAATAACGACACTAAATTGAGAATCTAATGGAATGAAATGACGATTATAACGATACTAAAATGAATCTAAGATACATGGATGGAAAATAACAATCAAAATAGAAAACATAAAGACATTAAACAAAAGATAAGATAGGAGTACCTAGATGACGATCAACAACGATAATGACAACAATAATAGAAATTCCTTGCATAGAATAGTCGATCCACGAATTACAACGCTTGAACCACACAAAGTAGATTACAAAGATGAAATTCTTATTGATCTAAGCTAAGGTTTTGATATAGAAAAGAAAGAAGTAAACTAAGAACTAAAGATGAAAAAGAAGAATAAAATGAGAGAAGAGAGGCTAGTTCTCCCTCCTCCTAATCTAGGGTTTTTGTAAAGAGAAGTGTAAAAGAGAATTGTGTGAAGTGCCCTCATTGTGGTGGTTGAGGCTCTCTTTATATAGCAGTAGGGTTTCGTGGGGAAGGGGTCATGCATTCATCACATAGGACAAAAAGGAGAAAGTCGAAGCAAAAGCTCGGATCAGCGGAGATACCCGATCGGGTACAATCGGGTAAGTTGTATTCTTGGTGCTTTGACTTTCATTTCATCTCCCCTTGCATATGACTTGACTTTAAATGTCCCCCTTGACCTCTTGAGTCGGGTTTGTTGATAGGGTTTTATGTAAAACGATGAATTCTTCGCCTAATGGATCGATCTTCTGACAACTGCGAAACCGTCTTTACTTCTTTTCTCTTTCGAATCAGTGAACCTTCTTAAAATGCCTTTGACTTGGTCAAGCTTGCTTCTTCAATTCGTCGGGTTCTTAGGCAAATGCTCGGGAATATAGAAAAAGGGCGTAGAAACGTCACTTCCCCTACAAAACAGGTTAGAACATAGAAATTCGCCTAGAAGACGATATTAGCTCTTAAAGTGGCTTAACAAAGCACAAATGACATACAAACCCGAGCTAAATTGGGGATTAAAATCATACAAATATTCACTTATCAACCATTTTAGGGCATACTACTATTATCATTATCACATTTTTTGTAAGAAATTGTTAACTATTAATGGGTAAAATTAATACTCTAGAATTTCTTTGAAGAAAACTACTTATGCTATAGTGTGTTTAGTGTGTTTAGTATTAGTATGCAAGGATTTAACTGTTGGAGTAGGTGTCCTCCACAAAAGTGTGCCACATAATAAATCTTATTATGGAATATAATTGGGATATTTATTGACTATATATATGATTAGTCAGTTGATTAACGTAAATCAATAACGGTTGGCTGACTAGAGTTTGACGTTATTGTCGTTTGACGGCGGTGATCAACTGATCCCTTTCGGTCACACCTAAAGGATGAAATCCAAATAGTAACTAATTATTTGTATACGATACAGTTAATTAGTACATTACATATATTCGATATGTACGAGAGTTAATTGTTAGAAATTGAGTTAAGAACTCAAATTCGATTAAGTTTATTTTTCAATTATGCGATAATTGACTAATAAATTTATATCTTATTTTAATACGATTAAATAAGATTTAACTTAGTAATTAATCGTTAAATTACTAAATTAGTTGAGGTTTTGAGATAGAGGTAATTAGTTAATTATATTTACAAGGAGTTGTAAAATAAATTAACTAAGCATTGTGGGACCCATTATATATTGATATAATGGTAAAATATTACTTAAAATGTTAAGTACATATTATTTATTTAATTGAGTTATATAATTGTTATATGATCAAATTAACACTTAATTATACAAGATAATTAACCATATGATCAATAAGTATTTGTTAGACAAATATCAAAAATCAAAATGGACCTAACTAGGCCAAGAGGGCCGGTTTTGAAGTAGTTACAAGGGTGATGATTTTTGTTCATGTTTACACTCCTTAGTTACCTTTTGAAGGTGACATAACAAGTTGAATATAATCATCATCCTTTCTACAACACTCCACTCTAATGCA
Organism: Heliosperma pusillum; assembly: GCA_022085475.1. Taxonomy (NCBI): domain Eukaryota; kingdom Viridiplantae; phylum Streptophyta; class Magnoliopsida; order Caryophyllales; family Caryophyllaceae; genus Heliosperma; species Heliosperma pusillum. Next base: position 22,362 of record JAIUZE010046511.1, read on the forward strand.
TGTGACCAAAATTGAACAAAAATAGTCCAAATGTGGACTAAATCATCCGGCCAAATGGCCTTTAAAATGGGCATTGGTGTTCATTTTTTACTTACTTCATTTTGTGCAATTGTCATACTTCTCTCTAAAACTCTTCTTCTCACTATAAACTCTCAAACACTAATATTTACTAAGTATTACTAGTGTAGTAATATAGTCATAATATTAGTAGAATAATATCTATCTTATTATCTAGTTAATAATAAGGGTAGATTATTTGGGTTAATCTTGGTGCAACTTAGAGGAGATCTTCTACCTTGGAGATTATTTGTGTTCAACCATATTTGTAGCTCAAGATCAACAAGAAGGAGTTCTTGTTGTGCCCATATATTTTCCATACCAATGTGAGGAAATTTCTTCTCTTATATAAATGTCTTTATATTTGCATGCATGTTACATAGATCATTATAAACTAAATTAAAAAGTAATTTAGTAAATAATTAGAGGAGTCTAATTAAGGTCTATGGACTTTCAATTGGTATCAGAGCTAGCTTGTAGCATGCATGTTCATTTTGGACATTTTTATTAAAGTTATAAGATAACTAATAAATCAAAGATTTTGAGTTAAATACGATTCTGACAAAAAGTTTTGGTGCATGTATACCTACTGACCTCAAAATGTTTGTGGTTAAATTTCGTGATTTTAGGGATTAATTTGCTATTTATTTTGATTTTTGGCGTTTAAACCGAGTTAACATGCTTTTTATGAGTTAAAACTTAACTAAAAATAGTTTCATGTTGATTCTGGCCATGAAATTTTAATATGATCTCACATGCATTTCTTAAATATTGTATGTAAAATTTCGTGAATTTTACTTATGTATTGCATGTTCATTGAGTTTTATACGATAAAAGTCGATAATATGAGATTATAATGTTCATAAAACTGAAACGTCCATTTCTGGTGTTGAACATTTTTTTTACATTTTACATTCTGATGTTGATACTCTTGGTGAAATTTCATAATTTGTTTCACTGTTTTACTATATCTAATGTTTTTATTTGATAAAACTATTAAATACAAAGCTATTTGTTCATAAAATTAATTTAAATTTTTTGAGCAAATGTTTTTTATTTTTCTAGTTCCTGGAAATTTTCCAGAATGTACAAAATTTTTGGTTTCAAATTTTATGATGTTTATATTTTATTTTGGTTTTATTTCATAATTGTTATGATTAAACCGTAATATTTAGCAAATAAAATCAAATCAATCTAATTAATGACCAACAAAATTAGTAGTGACTAATTTTGAGTTCTAATTTAGTTTATTTAATTAGTTTGAATTTAAATGCGATTTAAATGTTGATAGTGATTTTTAATGGTTAAAAATCAATAAATCCCGGAAAAATCGAGCTACAATGAGCATGAATGAATTTAGGACGATTTTGGCATGAATTTTTGCAGCAATTTATTTAATTTATGGTTGAATGAATGAATGTCATTTATTTAATAATTTATGCAAATTTTGTACCTAGTATGGCCTAGTTGTTTTTAATCGTTATTACCCGTAATGTAAGGGAATAACGGTTTGGTTGTAATTTTATTGCGATCTCGTATCGCCGGTTTGTATAATTTAATAATTTTATTTTATAGAATAAATGTATAATAGGAATTTGTATATTTGTATATTTGTAATTATTTTTATGAAGACCGGTGACTCCCTCAAGACGGTGCCATTTTGGAAGGTGTTCCAAGTGAAGAGGCAAGGGACCAAGGAGTTGGTTTCCGAATTTGTAACTATCTAGTTAATTTTGATTAGCTAGGTGGCCATACTAGGATTTTATTGTTGCTTGGTTGCTTGCTTTATTTCCGCTCATGCCAAAATCGTCACACATGCATTTATTTACCGTTATTGTCAATTCAACGTTATTCACAATTCACCGACTTAGTTCACTTATAGGGAATTAATAACTAAATTGACAAGATCTCTCACATGTTTAAAAATTGAGATTAGCCTTACCAATTAATAACACCTATGAATCCCGTGTTCATTAGGGCTACCACGCTCGTGGGTCCCTTTTTACCTCGGGTAAGTAGGGTGATACGATCACAAGCTAAAATTGGATTGGACTCAACGAGATAAGCGTTATCTTGGGACTAGGAGATGGATTTAGTTGAAATCCGTCAACCAAGAGTTCTAAGGGTAGAATTAGTCAAATAACGACTTACCATTTCTAAATAAAGATAGCATGCGATGACTATTTTTAAATAAAAATGGGTCTTGGAATCATTTATATAATTTAGTGAGAGGTCATTATATGAATGCTAAACTTGTTAAAATGTTTTTTCAAGTAAATTAACAATGAATGTTTATATATTTCTTTTTGTTGTAGTTACCATATTCGCATAATGTCAACATCATCAAACGTTGCAACCTTGGGTAGAGACTCATGGTTGAGGTCCGTCATGGACAAGTGTGTCCTTAAGGATGACGGAAGTAACTTCGTTGAATGGGAGTCAACGATCAAGAGCGCCGCGTTATCCGATAACGTGCTTCGCTACTTGGTTGAAGAGCCCCCCACCGAACCCGCGCCTAGATCGTCCGCGGTGGTTCGGGCCGAATATGACCTTTATTTGAAGGTTGCTAATGACGTCAAGAATGTCTTGATTTGGTCAATCTCACCCAAACTCAAACTCCAATTGATCTCTCTCAATGCATATGCGATATTCACGAGGATCACTTCGATGTTTTCGCAAGCCCCTCAAATTCTCCAATATGAGGCGATTACGAAATTCTTTGACACTAAACTTCAAAGGGGCCAAAAAGTTGGCCCACACGTGCTCAAAATGGTTGAGCACGCGGACACCTTAGAGCGTCTAGGGTGCACAATTCCGAAGAATTTGGTGGTGGGTAAGATCCTTCATTCACTCTCACCTAAGTTCACCCAATTTAGGGTGAACTATAACATGAATGGCATGGATAAGAGTTTCCATGAACTCCATGCACTCCTCACCCAAGCTGAGAGAGACATGGAGGCTAGTGGGAGTGAACCCAAGGATGTTCTTTCCATGAAAATGAAGAACATGAACCTTGGGGTGAGGAAGGACAAGGGAAAGGGTAAGACTCTTTTCAAGAAATCCGGCAAGGGAAAGGCCAAGGTCTTTTATAAGGCCAAGCCCAAAGTCAACAAACACGCGGAGGCGGATTGCTATTATTGTAATGGCAAAGGGCATTGGAAACGCAATTGCCCCAAGTACTTGAAAGACAAGAAAGACGGTTGTGTGACAACGTCAGGTAAAATTATTTCATCACTCTATATGATAGATATTAACTTTGCTAGTACCTCTTCTTGGGTATTTGATACCGGTTGTGGTTCTCACCTTTGTAATCATGTACAGGGGCTGAGGGATGTGCAAGCACTAGCCAAGGGTGACGTGGACCTACGCATGGGAAATGGAGCTAAGGTAGTCGCAGTTTCCGTGGGCACCTACGTTCTTCTTTTGCCTAATGGTTTAGAGTTGTATTTAAATAATTGCTATTATGTACCAACTCTTACCAAGAACATTATCTCCATTTCCGTGTTAGACATGGAAGGTTTTTCATTTTGTATTAAGAACAACTGTTGTACTTTTGCTTTTAATGAAATGGTTTATGGCGATGCCATTTCTATTGGAGGTATTTATGTTCTAGATATTGCAAAAGAGGTCTATCATGTAGAAAACAAGAAGCTCAAAACAGGTGAACCTAATCAATCATACCTTTGGCATTGTCGTTTAGGGCACATAAACGAACGACGCATAAAGAGACTTGTTTCATCTAAAGTACTCAAACAATTCGATTACGAATCTTATGGCGTATGCGAATCTTGTCTTCAAGGCAAGATGACTCGTGCTCCTTTTACGGGAAAAGGAACACGAGCAAGTGAAGTATTAGGACTTATACACACGGATGTATGCGGTCCAATGACTATCCGAGCTAGAGGTGGTTATCACTACGTCATTACTTTTACCGACGACTTGAGTAGATATGGATATGTCTACTTGATGAGGCATACAAGTGATGCTTTTGAAAAATTCAAAGAATTTCAAAATGAAGTAGAAAAACCAAGTGCATAAAAAGATTAAAACCCTACGATCCGAATCGTGGTGGTGGAATACTTGAACCATGAAATTTGATTAAACCACCTGAAAGATAGATTGTGGTATAGTATCACAATGGACTCCCTGGAACACCTCATTAAACGGTGTTGTATCCGAAAAGCAGAAAGAAATCGAAACTTATTAGGATATGGTTCGGACTATGATGAGCTCTAACAGAGCTTCCTGATTATTTTTGGGGTTTGCTATCTTATCTGCAGATATTTTCACTAAATCGAAGCCCGACTAAAGCGGGCAAACAAGACTCCAATGAGATATGGACAGGAAAAGTCCTATTTGTCATTTATGCAGAATTTGGGATTGCGATGTTTTGTAAGAATAAGTCTGACGATAAAACTCGCCAACCCAACTCTGACAAATGTCTTTTTGTAGGATTACCAAAGGAATCACGTGGCTTATTAATCTACAAAAAACGAGGACAAAGTCTTTTGTGTCTTCGTGATGCAGTCTTTTTAGAAAATGATTTATTCTAAAAGACAGAGTGGGAGAAAAATTGAATTGATGAAGTCCAAGAAGCCACAAACCAGACAAAGGATGACGAGGAAAACGTTCCCTCTTCATCTGGTACGGTCATTATTCCTTCGGAACCTAGGAGGTCAAGCAGAATTAGTCATCAACCTGATAGATACCTTGGTATTATAGAGGAAGGTGATGACTATAATGTTTAACTTTTTGAAAGTAACGAACCTACTACCTACAAAGCAGCAATTTCTAGTCCCGACTCAAAGCTATGGCTAGGAGCCATGCAATCCGAAATGGATTCTATGTACGACAATCAAGTATGGGACTTGGTTGATTTACCTAAGGAGGTACGACCTCTTCAGTGTAAGTGGATCTATAAGATCAAAGTGGCATAGACAAACATAATGATGTTTATAAAGCTAGATTGGTGGCAAAAGGCTTCACCCAGTTCATGGTCTTCACTATGACGAAACCTTCGCCCCAGTCGCCATGCTTCGATCCATAAGGATTATATTAGCGGTTGCCGCATTTCATAATTATGAGATTTGGCAAATGGATGTCAAAACCGCCTTCTTGAATGAGATTCTAGAAGAGGAAGTGTACATGACACAACCTGAAGGTTTTGTGGATCCATCAAACCCTAAAAAGGTATGCAAACTTAAGAGATCCATCTATGGTCTTAAGCAAGCATCCAGGAGTTGGAATCATCGTTTCGATCATGTAATTAAACAAAATGGTTTCACTCGAAGCGTTGAGGAACCGTGTTTATACATGAAGTTTAGTGGGAGTAAAGTAAATTTTCTAGTCTTGTATGTAGATGACATACTACTCATTGGGAATGATATTCCAATGCTCACTTCTGTAAAGGAGTGGCTAGGAATACATTTCCAAATGAAAGACTTAGAAGAGGCCCAGCGCATCTTAGGTATCCGGATCTATAGGGATAGATAATCTAAAAGGATACTAGCATTAAGTCAAGAGACTTATATTGATAAGATCCTTGATCGGTTCAACATGAAAGACTCTAAGAGAGGCTTTATTCCTATGGGAAGTGGGATCACTTTGAGCAAGTCAGAGTGCCCTACTAAACCCGAGGAAATTGAACGCATGAAATTGATCCCTTACGCATCAGTTGTTGGATCAATCATGTATGCTATGATGTGCACTCGTCCCGACGTTGCATATGCTTTGAGCATGACAAGTCGTTACCAAGCAAATCCAGGTGAGAGTCACTGGATAGCCGTAAAGAACATCCTTAAGTACTTAAGAATGACCAAGGATTCGTTCTTAGTGTTTGGAGGCGAGACTGAGTTACGTGTAAAGGGTTACACAGATGCCAGTTTCCAAACAGATAGGGATGATATGAAATCCCAATCCGGCTACGTTTATATGATGAATGGAGGAGCTGTTTGCTGGAAGAGTTTCAAGCAAAGCGTTACAGCGGATTCTACAACAGAAGCAGAGTACCTTGCAGCGTCTGAAGCTGCAAAGGAAGCTGTGTGGATTCGGCAATTTTTGGAAGGACTATCAGTAGTCCCTACTGCCAAAGATCCTATCACAATTTATTGTGATAACAGTGGGGCTATTTTTCAGGCAAAAGAGCCCAAGTCTAGTAACAAGTCTAGACATGTACTTAGGAAATATCATGTAATTAGAGATTACGTGGACAGAAAGGAAATTGACATTTGTAAGGTTGGGACAGATGACAACATTGCTGATCCTTTAACCAAGCCTTTATCAAAGGCTAAGCATGATGGTCATGTCGTCACAATGGGATTGAGACGTGTGCCAGAATTCCTTTAGATTATGTAATATGTAATAATTGAATGTTGTATTAATTATTTCATAATGACATTCATTGTTCGAGTTTTATTTTAAACTCTTTTATTTAGTTTGACTAAATTTAATACTTTGTTTATCCGAATAGATTGTTGGACCCTATTCAAGTGAATAGGACGAACTTAGTATTTTGTCCCTAGTCACTCTATGAGGTGACGTCTCGAAATGACTAGATTGTAAGTCGATCGATGGTTGGTTCAGCACCATGGGGTCATGGAGATGACTGGTCGTTTACATAGACAGACTGTATGACACTCTGTCGGACAGTGACATGGTAGAGACCCTTAAATCAATTATTTGATGCCTGGTCGTGGCAGGGTCTTCTATCTTATTCCTATAAGTCGATTCTTTTGACTGGCGACCGTCTATCTGAGTCGGTGCAGTTTTCGATTGGTTTTGGTTGATGTTCTAGGTCGTGCCGTAAAAGGAGGTCGATGGACTTCTTCTGGATCATGGTGATCTGCATCATACAGAGTAGATGGATCAACAGGAATTGTCCACCCATGTTGGGTAAAAACATCTTTAGGCCACTCGAGGAGAAGTTACTGTAAATGCGTGGCCACGCTCGGAAAGAGATCTATGGTAGATTTTTCGGTCAGACAGTTACTCTCCCTATCGAGAAAACCACTTTAGATATTGTCAATCGCAAGTGCGACCTGGAAGACACCTTGCGTTGAGTGGGAGATGTGATAAAGAGACAAGAGAATTGGTGACGCACACTTGTGTCAGACACGTGGGAGATTGTTGGAGTAGGTGTCCTCCACAATAGTGCGCCACATAATAAATCTTATTAAGGAATATAATTGGGATATTTATTGACTATATATATGATTAGTCAGTTGATTAACGTAAATCAATAACGGTTGGCTGACTAGAGTTTGACGTTATTGTCGTTTGACGGCGGTGATCAATTGATCCCTTTCGGTCACACCTAAAGGATGAAATCCAAATAGTAACTAATTATTTGTCTACGATACAGTTAATTAGTACATTACATATATTCGATATGTACGAGAGTTAATTGTTAGAAATTGAGTTAAGAACTCAAATTCGATTAAGCTTATTTTTCAATTATGCGATAATTGACTAATAAATTTATATCTTATTTTAATACGCTTAAATAAGATTTAACTTAGTAATTAATCGTTAAATTACTAAATTAGTTGAGGTTTTGAGATAGAGGTAATTAGTTAAATATATTTACAAGGAGTTGTAAAATAAATTAACTAAGCATTGTGGGACCCATTATATATTGATATAATGGTAAATTATTACTTAAAATGTTAAGTACATATTATTTATTTAATTGAGTCATATAATTGTTATATGATCAAATTAACACTTAATTATACAAGATAATTAACCATATGATCAATAAGTATTTGTGAGACAAATATCAAAAATCAAAATGGACCTAACTAGGCCAAGAGGGCCGGTTTTGAAGTAGTTACAAGGGTGATGATTTTTGTTCATGTTTACACTCCTTAGTTACCTTTTGAAGGTGACATAACAAGTTGAATATAATCATCATCCTTTCTACAACACTCCACTCTAATGCATGTGACCAAAATTGAACAAAAAATAGTCCAAATGTGGACTAAATCATCCGGCCAAATGGCCTTTAAAATGGGCATTGGTGTTCATTTTTTACTTACTTCATTTTGTGCAATTGTCATACTTCTCTCTAAAACTCTTCTTCTCACTATAAACTCTCAAACACTAATATTTACTAAGTATTACTAGTGTAGTAATATAGTCATAATATTAGTAGAATAATATCTATCTTATTATCTAGTTAATAATAAGGGTAGATTATTTGGGTTAATCTTGGTGCAACTTAGAGGAGATCTTCTACCTTGGAGATTATTTGTGTTCAACCATATTTGTAGCTCAAGATCAACAAGAAGGAGTTCTTGTTGTGCCCATATATTTTCCATACCAATGTGAGGAAATTTCTTCTTTTATATAAATGTCTTTATATTTGCATGCATGTTACATAGATCATTATAAACTAAATTAAAAAGTAATTTAGTAAATAATTAGAGGAGTCTAATTAAGGTCTATGGACTTTCATTAACAATTTATTTTATTCTACCATTGAGTCTTGTATTAGTATGTCATCTGATAGTGTCCTTGTCTTCATATTTAGGCGTAATGTCACCCTAGCATGTATTTGGAGGAGTATAAATCAAGTGTAGTAGTAAAATAGTACAGTAATATTTGGATTTTTTTTGTTGTAAAAGGAACTGGGATTTAACCAAAACTTAAACGTACATACGCAACAAAAAAAACTAAAAAGCGTAAAAAGGAACTATGCAAGGCCACGTAAACTGGGCATCTCCGAGAAGTCGGAATAGATCCAAGTCATCCAACCACCGCCAATCCATAAACAAGTAAGCCATGTAAGTAAGAATTACGTGGACTTTGATTCTCTCGAACATGTAATCATTTTTTCCATTTCCCGTCGAGTAATTTAAGCGTCGGGTATGGAACTTGACTATAAATATTTGTATGCGCAATGATATGTTACCATAATTTGCCTTAATGTTTATATTTTTGGTTCTAATGTACCCTTTAATATGTCATTATATGTGGGCGTAATGTCACCTTGTATCTTTTATATATATTGTCTTATGCAGATGACATGTTACCATTATTCCCCTAATGTACCCCTGGTAGGAGGTTATCGTAAAACAACAAAATGTTTGTATTTTTGATACTAATGTTCCCTTTCAAATGTCATTATATTTTAAATATATTTTCTTAGCATCTGATTTGTTACCATCATCTCCCATAATGTACCCCTGGTAATTTGTTATTGTAGAACAACAAAATGTTCGTATTTTTGGTAGTAATGTTACCTTGTCAACTTTCGCAGGTACAAATTATGTTACCATAGTTTGCCTTAATGTTTATATTTTTGGTTCTAATGTACCCTTTAATATGTCATTATATGTGGGCGTAATGTCACCCTTTATCTTTTATATATATTGTCTTATGCAGATGACATGTTACCATTATTTCCCCTAATGTACCCCTGGTAGTAGGTTATCGTAGAACAACAAAATGTTTTGTATTTTTTGTACTAATGTTCCCTTTCAAATGTCATTATATTTTAAATATTTTTTCTTAGCATGTGATATGTTACCATCATTCCCCATAATGTACCCCTGGTAATATGTTATTGTAGAACAACAAATGTTTGTATTTTTGGTAATAATGTTACCCTGTCAACTTTCGCAGGTACAGATTATTCAAAGTCATTAGTGGGGATGAAAGAATCAAAATGGGAAGTTTTCTACGAGATGTATAAGAAACATTCACAGGCTCTAGGCTTCAGTATTAGGAAAGCAACCTCCCGCAGGCTGAATGAGGTTGGCACACCTGAAGTCGAGCGATACATTGTATGCTAATGCGCAGGACACCATGGGAATGGTAGCAGGCGAGAGGACCATGTGGTACCCCAGATAGCTGTTAACAATGGGAGAAATGTGACAATCACACGGTGCGATTGCAAAGCGGGGCTGAGGACGCTTGTAAATGAGGATGGTGTGTGGGAAGTATGTCAACACATAACTGAACATAACCACGCCTTAACCCCCATTCAGTGGCAGCACCACCACAGGTCGGAGAGGAAAATTAGTGATGCGGAGGGCGAGGCTATAAAGGCCATGACATAAGCTTTTGTCCCTCAATCTGTTCATTTCAAGGTGGCGGCAGCTGCCGCTGGTGGCGATGCTCTAGTTGGTCACACTAAGAGGGATCACATTAACTTTGTAAATCGCCTGAAGATGCGTGCAATTGAGGGTGGGGATGCCGCTACACTTATTAACTTGTTGACGCAATGACAAGGTGAGGACCCCGTGTTTTTCTTCCGAGTGCAATTCAGTGAAGAGGGTAGACTATGTTACCTATTCTGGTGCGACTCGATGATGAGAGAGGACTACCGCTTGTACCATGATGTATTATCTTTGACACCACGTACCGTACGAACCGGTGTAATCTTATTTGCGGTGCGTTCGTAGGTATAAACAACCACTGGTCTAACGTCATGTATGGGTGTGCCTTTCTCTCGGACGAGAAAGAAGATGCTTTTGAATGGTTGTTCAACGTGTTTAACGAAGCTATGGGAGAGGTTCGTCCTGTAACCATCGTCACTGACCAAGACAAAGCAATGTCAAACGCGATTGAAAAGGTTATTTTATTTTATTTTATATGTTGTACATGTTAACTCAATCGTGCATTATGTTACCACTTAACCTATGTGTGGGTACTGAGTTAACACCCATATGATATAGTTTATGAACTATGAGACTTAATTGATCAATAGATACCCCTTAATTGATAACATGTTACCATTCGAAGAGCATAAGTTACCATTCACATTCATAGCCTAACATTTATCTTAGAAATTGATTTTCTATTTTATTTCTTATGGAGAGCTAATTGGTGAATGGTAACCATTTAACCTACAACATGTTACCATTTTAAGGGGATAGGTTACCATTCACATGTTTTAAATGACTATGAACATACCAACCATATATGGTAACATTTGCTTTTGCTCTGCAGATTTACCCAGGAAGCAGGAATAGGCTATGCCAAAGGCATATTCAACAGAATGATATCTCGCACTTTGGAAGGCTAAAGCATGACTGCACATTCCAGAAGACGTTCAACAAATGCCTTAATGGCTGCTATAATGAGCCCGAATTTGAAGCCACATGGCAAACAATGACGAAAACTTATGGGTTAGAAAACAACTCATGGTTCAAAAGATTATATTCCCTCCGTATAAAGTGGTGCATCGCATTGAACAACCAGCATTTCTCGGTCGGTATTTTATCTTCCCAACTCTAAGGTTGGTGCTTGTTTGGTTGGTCCATCTTTGTCTACTTATTTTGATGGTCTGCAGTTTTGGGTTGGAGTGTCCGGTGGAGGAGAGGCTATCTTGCATGCCTTGAATCGGCTCATTGAGGCATGTGGTGGTGAGGTGGGATTGTCTATGTTGCTAGTTGATTTCCAGAATGCTTTCAACCTTGTTGATCGTGTGACTATGCTACGGGAAGTCTGTCGTCGTTGTCCGGTTCTTTCCCGTTGGGTGGAGTTTTGTTACTCTAGCCTTGCCCGTCTTTATTATGGGGAGCATTGCTTGTGGTCTTGTCAGGGTGTTCAGCAGGGTGATCCGTTAGGCCCTTTGCTTTTTGATTTGATTTTGCACCCCTTAGTGTGCAAAATCCGGGACTCTTTTGATCTTACTATGCAGGCCTGGTATTTGGATGACGGCACCATTGTTGGGGACACTTTGGAGGTGGGGGCTGTTTTGGATTTGATTATGGTAGATGGGCCTCGTTTTGGTCTCCATCTTAATGTGGCTAAGACAGAGGTCTTTTGGCCTATTGAGGATCCTCGGAGTCGGCTTCCCGGTGTTTTCCCCCCTACTATTGACCGGCCCTTGCGTGGTGTCTCTGTTTTGGGTGGACCTGTCAGTACTTGTCCTATTTTTGGCAGTGAGCTTGTGGCGAGGACAGTGACTAAGACCATTGAGCTTATGGATTTAGTCGCGAGGATCGAGGACCCGCAATGCGAGTTGCATCTGCTCCGTGCTTGTACTGGTAATTCTAAGCTCTATTTTTCTCTTCGTACTTGCTCTCCTGGAGTCTTTGGGTTTGTCCATCTTCGCTTTGATGCAGCACTTCGTTCTAGCTTGGAACGTATTGTCACCGCGTCTGGGCCTTGTTTTGGGGATTGGCAGTAGCGCCTTGCCACATTCCCTTTTCAGTTGGGTGGGCTCGGTGTTTATGCTGCGGGGGATGTTTTACACTATGCTTTTGTGGCTTCCCGTTTGCAGTCTGCAGTTTTGCAGGCTAGGCTCCTACGGCCTTCTGGTGTTGCTGCTTATTCAGAATCTGTTTTCTCTTTGACGCCGCGTCAGCTTGCGTTGTGGAAGTCTCAGCAAGGTGCCCACGCCTCTGATTGGTTGCGTGCGGTTCCTATCTCTGGGTTGGCTCATACGATGAACAGGAGGACTTAGTGTAGTGTGTTGGGGTATCGACTGGGTGCTCCGTTATTCACGGTATCTGGGTCTTGTCCTGCTTGCTCTCGGGTTTTTGCTGATGATGTGTATGGGGACCACGTTGTTTCTTGTACTGGTACTGTGGGGGTTAAGCAGCGGCATAACCTCGTTCGTGACACCTTATTCGACATATGTTATAGGTCTGGTATTTCTACGGACAAGGAGGTTGATATCGATTTGGTTGATGGGCATGGCGGGTCTCTTCTTCCTGCGGATTTGCTACTTTATTCCTGGGACGGAGGGCGTGATGTGTGTGTTGATTTGAAAGGGTCTTCCCCCTTGACTTAGACTGGGATGTCCGATTTTGTGCCGGGACGGGTTGTCGTTGATGCTGCTCAGCGCAAATGTGCTAAGTATGGAGATTTATGCGCGGCTGTTGGCTATGGTTTCCTACCCTTCTCTTTCTCTTCGCTTGGAGAGCTGGGCTAGGATGCTCTTGACTTGCTCAAGCGGATCCAGAAATTCTCGGTATCTCGGGATGCTGGGGCTCGGGTGGCCGCTTATATCTTTACTAGGCTTAGTTTTTCTATAGCTAAAGGGGTGGGGGCCCAGATTGTCTCTCGGCTCCCCCACCAACTTCTTGTAAACTTTACATTTTATTTTAATGAAACATGCGCGCATCTCATAATAATAATAATAATAAAATAATAATAATAATAATAATAATATTAATAATAATAATAATAATAATAATAATAATAATAATGTTAATAATAAAAGTGTTTGCTTGTCTTGTTGATGTGAGCAATGCTTTAGTGGATACCATTGAGGTTGTCCCACCAGATAAAAATCTACGATTATTTCTTCCTGGAATATTAGAGGTTTCAAAAGCTTAATAAGCATTTAGAGGTTCTTTCTTTTATCAAGGAAAATAAAATTGATGTTCTTGGTTTTTTTTAGACTCGTGTGAAGCATGGGAAAGCCCCTAGAATCATGGGAAATAAATTTAGGCATTATAGTAGCTATACTAATTACAATGTGCATTCTAATGGTAGGATTTGGGTTCTTTGGAACCCTGTTACTATTTCTGTGGATGTAGTGGAGGAACATGCCCAAGTGGTCCACTGCCTTGTGAGAGACTTTGCTACAGGAAGATCTTTTCATCCTTCTGTTGTCTATGGGAGTAATAGGCCTGAAATAAGAGAGGACCTTTGGTGCTGCATGACTGTTTTTTCAAGGCAGGTTGGTCCCTAGGTTGCCATGGGTGATTTCAATATTGTAAGGCACTTTCATGAAAAAAATAAGTGATACCCCTCCTGTTCTTTCTGATATATTTGCCTTTAATTCTTGCCTTTCTACTTGTGGTTTGGATGATATGCAAGGTACTGGTTCTGAATTCACTTGCTTTAACAAACAGGATGTCTCCTCTAGAGTCTACTCTAAGCTTGACAGAGTTCTTGTTAACTCTGAGTGGCTTCAAGCCTTCACTTATTCTTCTGCTCAGTTCCTTCCCCCTAGTATTTCTGATCATTGTCATGCTATCCTTACTTTTCATGATGATCCCCCTCCTAAAAAGCAATTCAGTTTCTTGAACTGTTGGGTCTCACATCCTGATTTTAAGGCATGTGTTGCCAATGCTTGGAACTGCAACATTTCTGGTAACTCTGTGTTTAGATTGATGGGAAAGTTGAAGAATGCCAGGTCGTCCTTAAAGGATCTCCATTCCAGGCACTTCTTTAGCATTTCTTCTAGAGTTTATTCTAAAAAGCCTGATTTAAATCAGTGTTTCAGGGATTTGCAGAGAGATCCTCTTTCCACTGATCTTATTGAAAAAGAGAGGAAGCTATCTGAAGAATTTTCTCTTCTCAAGACTGCTGAGCTCAACATCCCTTCTCAGTGTGCTAAGCTCCATGACATTAAACATAATGATATATGTTCTAAGTTTTGTTTTCTCCAAAATCAAGGAAAGGAAGCAATGTCAAGTTATTGCGGAGATTCTGGACACTAATGGAACTTCCCATGTAGGTCTTCAGAAGGTTGGTAATGCTTTTGTGCAATATTATCAGCAACTCTTGGGCACCTCCTCTGTGGTTGAGCCTATTAACCCTGCTATTATTTCCAATGACAATGTTGATCCTATTGACCATGCCTTGCTGATTAGACCTGTCTCTCAGGAGGAAATCAAGAATAATGTGTTCTCCATTGGCAAAGCAGGCTAATATTACTCTTCTCTCTCTTATTCCAATGAAAAAAGTTGTGCATTCTGTTAAGGACTTTAGGCCTATATCCTGCTGCTCTATCATCTACAAAACTATTAGAAAAATCCTGACTAACAGACTTCAAAGCATCATGCCTAAACTAGTAGGGACTGAAAAAGCAGCTTTTGTTAAGAATAGGAGCCTCTTTGAAAATATTATGCTCACCCAGGGACTTGTTAAGGGTTATAATAGATCAAATTTTACTCCTAGATGCATGCTCAAAGTAGATATAAGCAAGGCTTTTGATTCCATTCAATGGGAATTCATTCATAATATGCTTAATGCTCTTAACTTTCCTGCAACTTTCACTAATTGGGTGATGAGTTGTATTACTGGGTCTTGGTTCACTATCAAAGCTAATGGATCTAAATTTGGTTTCTTCAAAGGTAAAAGTGGTATTAGACAGGATGACCCCCTCTCTCCTTGCCTCTTTGTCCTTGGCATGGAGATCCTCTCCAGAAGCCTCAGGGTCATGTGCAAAGACCAAGATGTTTCCTTCCATCCTAAATGTGTTAAGATGGAGCTTAATCACCTCATTTTTGCAGATGACCTTATGGTATTTACTAGGGGTGATCTGCCTTCTGTTGAAAAAGGTGTTGCTACCTTGAAGGAGTTATCTTCCTGGTCTGGCCTCACTACTAGTTTAGAGAAAACCGAAGCTTATTTTGGAGGTGTCTCTTATGAACTTAAGTCTCACATCCTTTCCAGCATTGGCCTCAATGGTGGATCTTTTCCTTTCAGGTACTTGGATATGCCTATTAATCATGCTAGGTTGACCCACAGCATGTTTGATAATCTTGCTCTAAAGATCATTGCATTGTTGCATTCGTGCTCTACTACATACCTTTCTTATGCTGGTAGGATACAGATTATTAACTGTGTCATATTTGGCCTTAGTAACTTCTGGGGTAGTTGCATTCTTCTTCTGGGGTACCTTTCTTATGCAGCTTCTATGCTTAGATGGTTATGGCACCTTGATCATGGTACTGGCACAACCTGGATTAGGAAATATTTTCTTACTAGAACTAGCATTTGGGACCTGCAGGTAAGGGAATTTTATCCTAAGAGTCTTAGAGGTGTCCTTCAGGTTAGAGATAAATGTACTGTTAAGCTAGGTAGTCTTAATGCTGTCAAATAGTTGCTTAGAAATTGTACAATCAAAGGGAAATTCTCTATCAGCAAAGCCTATGATGTTCTTAGGCCTCAAATGCAAGTCATTGCCTGCTACAAAATAGCTCATAAGAACTGCATTCTTCCTAGGCATAGAATTACACTGATGCTTGCCATTCAAATGAAACTATGCACTACTGATCTTCTCATATCCAGGGGTATGTACATCCCCAACTGTTGCTATCTTTGTAAATCTGTTGCTGAAAGTTCCAGGCACCTCTTCTTCGGTTGTTGTTATTCTCAAGCACTCCTCTAAAGGTTGCTTGTCTGGTCTGGCTGGAATGTCACTGCTACCCATCTAAGGAGGCTCCTTACTTTGTCAAAATCAGGTCCTGCTCAGCCATGGCAGAAACATTAGGTCCTCTGTGGATTGGCTGTTATTGTCTACTTTGTTTGGGTTGGACGCAAAAAAAAAGGATCTTTCAGGGACATGAAAGGACTATGAGCATACTGTGGAAGAAAATTCAGTTTGTGGTTAGTGCTTTCATACTACACAAATCCAAGCATGAGTATGACGAACTTGTTGAAGCTTTGAATTCCTAATATTTTGTAATAAATCTAGCTTAGATGTTTACTCTTCTTTAGAGGGGATTGTCCTTAGATGTTTACTTCCTTAGCTTTGTTCTTTAGGGGCTATTTACTTGTAAGAATACTCATGTAATCTATTTCTAAGAATATATGAAAAATATCACTTCTTGATAAAAAAAAAAATAAAAAAAAAAATAATAATAATAATAATAATAATAAAGTATTGCCACATGTATGTGTCGCCGGAGGTAGGGTTTTCTTTTCTGTCTTTCTGTTTCCTTTTGTTTGCGGCGTCGTCGGGTTGTGTGTTGTGTCGTGGTGTTGTTTGTTGCGTCCTTGGCCACGGTGTTTGTGCGTGACTGCTAGTGGTCGGCCTTTTGACCTTGTGCCTTCTGTGTATGGTATGGGTATCGTGTTTTTCTGCCATTTAGGGTAACGTTTGCGTCGTCATTTTGTTTGTGGGTTGTGGTCTGGTTGCGCGCCTGGTGGCTGCCAGGGCTACGGATTCTTGGTTGGTCGGTGGCCCTGGTTTGTTGCGTGGTGGGTAGGCCAGTGGTGGTTGGTTGGGTGGTTGTTTCTGTTTTGTTGGGCCTTGGTGATCTTTTGCGTGAGGTTTGGGCTTTGCATGAGGGTGGAGGTGTTCTCCATGCACGTGGGCCCCGTTCCTCCTCATGTCGGTTTTAGTACGGTTTCATTGTCCGTTTTCGAGTATTCATGAGTATCCGAATGGTCATGGTAAGGGCCCTACTAAGGCTGCCTAACAGAAGCATTTTCAAGATCGACATTGTCATGATGGTGCTATAAGGCTTACACGTCAAACTCTTACTCATAGTCTGACTGTTTTCTCTAATGTCGAGATTACTTTCAAGAGGATGGAGCTTTGGTTGTGTGGGAAGTTCTTTAGAACCCATACCTTTTGCTCTAGTTGTCGACATAGTCAGGGTGATATTGTTGCGCCTCCGGATTGTGGTGATGGCATCGTTAGCTTTATTATTCATGGTATCCCAAGACCTCCGGCTCCGTCTCCCTCAGGTCTTTCATCTAATGATGGGGTTGAGCTTGTTCAGTGGTCTATATCTTCACTTGATCGTTTATTATCTTTGGGTCTTCGCACCGTGAAATCTATTCCTCCTAAGTATCGTCTTGGGTTTGCTCGGGTTTTGAAGGGGGTCTTGGATTATGTGGCTGACTCTGCTGGAGACCTCTTCTGGTGGGTTCGTTTGCTTGTGTTGCCTCTTTGTCTGCTTAAGACATTCGTTCCCTGGAGTAATCTTGAGTGTAGGACTGTTGTTAGGCGACAGCGTCAGGAGGAGAGTATTACCAGGGCTACTCTTGCTTGGGGGTGTCTGGAGGGGGTTTGGAGTTTTTTCAGGAGTGTCTGGCTGAGGTTCCTCCTTCGTTTAATGTGAAGGAGGATCTGGATTTGAGTGAGCTTAACCTCCGCCAGTGTCGGAGGAATATTTGTGATGGTCATTATACTTCTTTGTTAGGGTGCTTTCTTCCTCTGGCGTCGCCCCCTACTCTGATGCCATTCTCGGTGCTTTGCGAAAGAAGCATCATGTCGCCTCATCTCCTTTACTGCCTCCTTTGCTTGTGGATCATCATTCTCTTGGTGCCTCTTCGGCAATGGTTTTGGATATGATTCGTGGTTTCCCACGTGGCACTTCTTGCGGGTGGGATGAGCTTCGTGCCCAACACCTTATGAATAGTTTGAGTGGTGCTGTTGTGGTTGTCTCTGATGATTTGATCGCTTCTATTACTAGAGTGGTTAATCTTTTTATAGAGGGTCGGTGCCATGTAGCTCTTGGTGGGTACATTGCCAGCACTCCGCTCACGCCATTTGTTAAACCAGGCGGAGGTGTTCGTCCTATCGCTGTTGGCACTGTCTGGAGACGTCTTGTCTCTAAGGTTGGTACTTGTCTGGTTGGTCCTTCTTTGTCTGCTTATTTTCCTGGCCTATAGTTTGAGGTCGGGGTGTCTAGTGGAGGAGAGGCTATCTTGCATGCCTTGAATCGGCTCATTGAGGGCCGTGGTGGTGATGTGGGACAGTTTATGTTGCTGGTTGATTTCCAGAATGCTTTCAACCTTGTTGATCGTGTGACTATGCTACAGAAAGTCCGCCATCGTTGTCCGGTTCTTCCCCATTGGGTGGAGTTTATTTACTATAAGCATGCCCGTCTTTATTATGGGGAGTATTGTTTCTGATCTTGTCTGGGTGTCCAGCAGGGTGATCTTTTAGGCCATTTGCTTTTCGCTTTGGTTTTGCATCCCTTAGTGTGCAAAATCCGGGACTCCTTTGATCTTACTATGCAGGCTTGATATTTGGATGATGTCACCATTGTTGGGGACACTTTGAAGGTGGCGCGAGTTTTGGATTTGATTATGGCAGATGGGCCTCGTTTCGGTCTCCATCTTAATGTGGCTAAGACTGAGGTCTTTTAGCCTATTAAGGATCCTTCGAGTCGGCTTCTCGGTGTTTTCCCCCCTACTATTGCTCGGCCCTTCTATGGTGTCTCTGTTTTGGGTAGACCTATCATTTTTTGTCCTATTTTTGGCAGTGAGCTTGTGGCGAGAAGAGTGACTAAATCCATTGAGCTTATGGACTTAGTCGCGAGGATTGAGGACCCGCAATGCGGGTTGCTTCTGCTTCGAGCTTGTACTGGTATTTTAAGCTCTATTTTTCTCTTTGTACTTGCTCCCGGGGAATCTTTGGGTCTGTCCATCTTCGCTTTGATGCAGCACTTCGTTGTAGCTTGGAAGGTATTGTCACCGCGTCTGGGCCTGATTTTGGGGATTGGCAGTGGCGCCTTGCCACTTTCCCTTTTCATTTGGGTGGGCTCGGTGTTTATGTTGCAGGGAATGTTTTACACTATGCTTTTCTGGCTTCCCGTTTGCATTCCGCAGTTTTGCAGGCTACGCTCTTACGGCCTTCTGGTATTGTGGATGCCGGTTCTACTTTTGGCGATGCCTTGCGAGTTTTTTCGGATACTACAAGTTCTGATTTTTTACGTGATCCTAGTGAAATCGCTGCCCCTAAACTTATGAACAAATTGGCAGATATATATTTCGCGACCGTTGCTGCTTCTTCAGAATATGTTTTCTCTTTGACACTGTGTCAGCTTGCGTTGTGGAAGTCTCAGCAGGGTTCCCACTCCTATGATTGGTTGTGTGCGATTCCTATCTCTGGGTTGGGTCAGACTACGAACAGGAGGACTTACCGTACTGTGCTGGGGTATCGACTGAGTGTTCCGTTATTCACGGTATCTAGGCCTTGTCCTGCTTGCTCTCGGGTTTTCGCTGACGATGTGTATGGGGACCATGTTGTGTTTTGTACTGGTACTGTGGGGGGTAAGCATCGGCATAACCTTGTTCGTGACCACCTTATTCGACATCTGTTATAGGTCTGGTATTTCCATGGGCAAGGAGGTTGATATCAGTTTGGTTGACGGGCAGGGCATATCTCTTCGTACTGCGGATTTTCTGCTTTATTCTTGGGAAAGAGGCGTGATGTGTGTGTTGATTTGACAGGGTCTTCCTCCTTGACTCAGACTGGGATGTCCAATTTTGTGCCGGGATGGGTTGTCGCTAATGATGCTCAGCGCAAATGTGCTAAGTATAAGGATTTATGCACGGCTTGTGGTTATGGTTTCCTACCCTTCTCATTCTCTTCGCTTGGGGAGGTTGACTCGGATGTTGTTGACTTGCTCAAGCGGATCCATAAATTCTTGGTATCTCAGGATGTTGTGGCTCGGGTTGCCGCTTATATTTTTACTAGACTTAGCTTTGATGTAGCTTAGGGGTTGAGGGGTCAGATTGTCTCTCTGCTCCCCACCAACTTCATGGAAACTTTTCATTTTATTTTAATGAAAGTTGCGTGCATCTTCCAGAAAAAAAATATAAATATAATAATTATTATTATTATTATTATAATAATAATAATAATACGTTAGAGAGTGTAGAGAGAGGAGAGGCGGATTAGGGCTCCTTTTCTGCCCGTTGCTGCTGCGGCTTGTCTGCCGCCATTCCGGCTTCCCCTCTGTCCACCGCCCTCACCCAGGCCATCCAGACCTCACGTCGCCGGCTGTGGTGGGTTGTTGGTGGGTCGTTTTGTTTAGAGGGGAAGGAGAGTGATAGGCGTTAGGTGGTGCAGGATTGTTCGTGTTGCCTGTTGTTCGTGTCGCCGTCACTGCGACCTGACTCTCGTCGGCGGTTGTTGGCGGCCGCTGCCCAAGCCTTTCATCTCCCGGCGCGTCTTTCTTTCTTTCTTAGGGTTTGTGTTTACGGTCTCGTCGCGTCTGTCGGTTACGGGTCTCGGCACCACTTGGCCGTTGACAGTAGCCGCCAGTCTCTCTCCCGTCCGCCGTCTACGACCTAGCCAAAAACATCGCGCGTGCCGGCTGTAGTGTGGCTGTTTGTGTGTTTCATCGCGTCGGCGTCGCTTGTTGTGTTGGTGGTGTCTTGCCGTGCTGCTAGTTGTGGTGGGTGTTGATGTGGTGGCAGGTTATGGGTCGGCGTGGGTTATGGGTCGCGGTGGCCTGCTGGTTGTGGCTGGTGTTGGCTGTGTGTTCCTGTGTTGGCCGTAGCCTTGCATGGGATTAGGGTTTCCTTTTTATATATTAGGTATTATTTTACTTTACTTTATAATGCCTGTTTTAGTACGATTTCCTTGTCCTTTTTCTTGTTTTCATGGGTGTCCGAATGGAGGTGGTAGGGGGCCTTACTAAGGACGCCTGGCAAAAGCATTTTCAGGATCGACATTGTATTGACGCTGCTATGGGTCTTACGCGTCAAACTCTTATTGATAGTCAGGGTGTCCAGCAGGGTGATCCTTTAGGCCCTCTGCTTTTCGCTTTGGTTTTGCATCCCCTAGTGTGCAACATCCGGGATTCCTTTGATCTTACTTTGCAAGCATGGTATTTGGATGATGGCACCATTGTTGGGGACACTTTAGAGGTGGGGAGAGTTTTGGATTTGATTATGGCAGATGGGCCTCGTTTCGGTCTCCATCTTAATGTGGCTAAGACTGAGGTCTTTTGGCCTATTAAGGATCCTCGGAGTCGGCTACCCGGTGTTTTTCCCCTTCTATTGCTCGGCCCTTGCGTGGTGTCTCTGTTTTGGGTGGACCTGTCAGTACTTGTCCCATTTTTGGCAGTGAGCTTGTGGCGAGGAGAGTGACTAAGACCGTTGAGCTTATGGACTTAGTCGCGAGGATTGAGGACCCGCAATGTGAGTTGCTTATGATTCGGGCCTGTAATGGTATTTCTAAACTCTATTTTTCCCTCCGTACTTGCTCCCCGGGGGTCTTTGGGTCTGTTCATCTTCGCTTTGATGCAGCGCTTCGTTCTAGCTTGTAACGTATTGTCACCGCGTCTGGGCCTGGTTTTGGGGATTGGCAGTGGCACCTTGCCACTTTCCCTTTTCATTTGGGTGGACTCGGTGTTTATGCTGCGGGGGATGTTCTACACTATGCTTTTCTGGCTTCCCGTTTGCAGTCTGCAGTTTTGCAGGCTACGCTCCTACGGCCTTCTGGTATTGTATGTGCTTGTCCTACTTTTGACGATGCCTTGCGGGTGTTTTCGGAAACTACAGGTTCTGATTTTTTACGTGATCCGAGTGAAATCGCTGCTCCTAAACTTATGAAGAAATTGGCAGATATATATTTCGCGACGGTTGCTGCTTCTTCAGAATATGTTTTCCCTTTGACACCGCGTCAGCTTGCGTTGTGGAAGTCTCAACAGGGTGCCCACTCCTCTGATTGGTTGCGTGCGGTTCCTATCTATGGGTTGGGTCAGACTATGAACGGGAGGACTTACCGTTGTGTACTGGGGTATCGCCTCGGTGTTCCGTTATTCGCGGTATCTAGGCCTTGTCCTGCTTGCTCTCGGGTTTTTACCGATGATGTGTATGGGGACCACGCTGTTTCTTGTGCTGGTACTGTGGGGGGTAAGCATCGACATAACCTCGTTCGTGACACCTTATTAGACATCTGTTATAGGTCTGGTATTTCTGCGGGTATGGAGGTTGATATCGGTTTTCCATTTTATGTCTATCCTTTTTTCCATTTTTTATAACCTTTTCGGTGGATGAAATCATGGTGTTATCTATGTAAAAACAATATTTCATTAACCTTCTATATTAGTTTTCCAGGTAATTCACATCTTCATATAAACATTGGATAATGAACAATGTATAAAACTTCGGCGACGGTTAAGGTACAAGTACGACGGTTTTCGGGGTTAGATCGGGCGAGTGATTAAAGGGTTCTTATGAGAAATTAGTTTCATAATCAGTTTTACGCTTTCATAATTAAAAACCCTAGTTTCCAAAATCTCTCTAATTCCTCAAGGAGCCTTTGATCATCTCGTGCCGGATTCGATTGTTTTCATTGCCTTGATTGATTACCTTGGTAAGTATGCATGTTTATGGTTTATTTGTGATTATTGTAGTAACCCTAATTGAATTGGGGGAAAGGGAATGAACTTTGTGTTGATTATATGATTGTTGATTGTTTAGGAGGGGACTTCATAGAAGAACGCTTCTGATTACTTGTGCTATTTGCGGATTTTCAATAAGCTAGGGTCTCCCTACTCAGTATTGCATTATTAATCGATGTTTATATGATGTTATATGTTCTTGATATGTGATTGATGATGGTGTTGATGGAGTTCGGGTTTGGGGTTGTTGACGATGTTACTATGGTTACTATGATTGGTGATTCTATTGGGAACGGATCACACCCCGAGTTCGCCCCCGTGGTTATCCTACCACGTGGGGGATGTGCATATTAATGATCCGGGTTCTCTCGCTGCGATGAGAGGGGTTGTCGACGCATGTGGCTGCGGTCCAGGGTTAATAGGTGGTTTTGTAGAGCAGGCTGGTAACCTGAGTCTACTGAGGTATCCGCTGCGGTAACCCTATGGTTTCTCTTTCTCTTGTGCTTATCTTGTACGTTGGTCGGTATATGAGAATACTCATCCCTTTAATGTTTTGCAAAACTGCTGTGATCCATTAGGGGATTGTGAGCAGGTGATTGCAGGTAATCTATAGCGGTGCGTTGGGATGAGGATGTAATCACCATGTCGTGTCTAGCTTCTGCTTAGCAGTTCTGGAGTCTTGCATTGACTAGTTATTTATATTACATTATCGTTTGTTGAGTTTGGATTAATTGGTCAGGCGGTATGCCGTCTGTTTGAATTATGTATTTGACATTTAAATAATTATTATTAAAGTACGTTTTCTTTATCGCTTGAGTTGATATATATTACCTCGGGCAACGGAGATGGTACCACTCTCATGTGCTAAGGGGGTCTTGTAAGGTACCTTGGTGTATGAGGGTGTTACAATTATAATCAGATAAGTTACATGTAAAGTTGTCATGACTGATGGTGCTGAATGAAAGAACAGGAATGTCGGTTATTAATGGCGAAGATGAATGGGCGGTGAAGGAGATATGAAGAACATTAATGGCGGAAGGAAGGTAATGGTTTTACGGTTAAAGATGAGTGATGATGGGTGACTAGGTTTTACAGTGAGTAATAGAAGTGAAATAGGAAAGTAATAGAAAAAGAGTAATAATGGGTAATAAAGAATAAAGCCTTCAGTCATTACTGGTTGGAATAGGTAGCCCTTCCAACCAGTTTAGGCTTCTAAGATTGGGTAAAGACTTGGTTTTCTTGTGGTATTAAATAAATAATGGATTATTAATGGAATACGATACATAGTATGGATTATTCCAATTAATTTTTCCTATTTTTTTATTAGGAATAATAGAGTAACACACAAATAACTTAACTTAAAAGTGTTAATTTTTGGTTGTAAACTTTATTTTCTACCTCTTACTAATATTATATTAAATTAAAAGTAATTTTAATTTATGCTAATAATTTAATTAAGGACACCTAAACATAAAAAAAATGCTAAAAAATAGCGTGCTTTAGCACGGGACTCATCCTAGTTGTTATAATATATTTATAGAGTAAAGAGTAAGTGGTTGTCGTGACTTTAGAGGAAAAAATGCGTGCAATACTCCATAACTAATAATAATATAATTTAATTAAGCATTCAAAGAAGACCAACTTACAAATGAAACAAAATAAACAAATTTGTATGAATACTATTTTTTATTTCTGTAGTTTATAAAAAAAATCAATTTGATGAGAGTAATAATTTCATTTTCTTAAAATATTTCTTAAAAATACCATAATAAAACGTATAAACTACGGTATATATAATATCATTTTTTTAATAATACTATAAAAAGCATAAACTACGGTGTGTTTCATTTTTGTATAGGATTTAATTTTTTTTGATAAGAATAATGACAAAACAATCTAATTAGGCTTCATATAATTGTAACCTTATTTGTTGTTGGATTATTAATTTTGTTTTCTTTAGATTAAGAATAAGAAACAAGCATTGTGAACTTCCATGCATAACATATTTACATTCCTTAGTTACTAAAGTGATAACAATAATGGGGGCATGTGCTTGATTTTCAACTAAAAATGACGGCCTGAGGACCTCACACTAACTTAAGCAAATATACATTATGATTTAAAATGAAAAATAACTAATCATTTATCACAAAAATGACTACCCATTATCACAAGATTAGACCACCCATTATACAAATTTGTGGATGAGAAAACTTGATCCACGCAAATGTTTTTTATTTCATAAAACACATTTTTTTAATTTGCCTTTTGAAAAGAGTCGCCACTAAAGTTTTAATGGAATTTAGAAACCAAATTAGAGATTTTAAGTTCGTGTGAGGTTACGTGTTAAGAAATTGATTTAATGTCATTAAAAGAACACCCAACCCCGCCCGTTACAATAACGGTCTCTACTAAACAAATGAATGGCTATTCGAAGACGTTTCACATGCAATGCAATCATACAGTTTTAAACCCTAACATGTGTCATATCCATTCTATGTCGTTTTAATGCATTTAACTTTGTCAAAGTTGTTTTACCATATGAATGTTCATTTAAACTAATCTAGTATAAACAAACAAGAGAGAAGAGAAGGAAGCATCTTACTCATAGCATAAGACAGAACAACAAACGTTAGTGGTTAATTATAAGATATAAAACACAAATAAGATTAAAATAAAGGTTTTTTTGTCAAACACATCCTTTAAAAAACTTTTTCTTCCAAACATCACCTTTAAAAAGAGAAATTGCCAAACACAACCTTTAAAAAGATATTGTTTGCCAAACACAACATGCATTTTGGGCGGAAGACTCAACATTTTGATCATAGTTTGCCGTCTTGCAATAGGGTGATTCTCAGTCGATGTTTGAGATAGCAAATGAGGTCGATTTGAAGTGTTCTTGAACTCGTAGGAAAGGTGGAAGTACATGCTTTCCAACTGTTGTCAAGACGGTCGTCAAAAGTGGTCTTACGCGTGGTCAATTTGTGTGTAAATTAAGGCGGGTCAAAGAGGGTTCTTGTAAGTTTGGGTTTACAACAGGTGGTCGGGGGTTTTGTGTGGGTTTTTTAATGGGGTTATAATGCTTTGTTTGGTCTGACATTTGGTATGTAGGTTGAGGGGAATAGAAGGTAGGTCGTAGTTGTGTTTTTTCTAGTGGTTGTTCATTGGAAATTTTGTTTCGAGAAGAGTGAAGTATAAGTAAAAATAAAACAACAGAAAGTTAAAGTAGAATTTTTTCGTGGGTCACATCCCTCCCTTCGAACCACTACTTGCAACGAACAACCGCAGCAAAAAACATAACTACGACCTACCTTGTGCTCCCCTTTACCTACATAACAAATTTTAGACCAACCAAAGCATCATAACCCCATTAAAAGACCCACGCAAAACTCCCGACCACCCATTGTAAACTTAAACTTATAAGAACCCTCTTTGACCCACCTTACTTTACACACAAATTGACCACGGATAAGACCACCTTTGACCCCTGTGTTGACAACGGTTGTAAAGTCATTACTCCCACCTTTCCAACAAGTTCAAGAACAGTTCAAATCGACCTTATTTACTATCTCAAACATTGCTTGAAAATCACTTCATTGCAAGTCGTCAAACTATGACCAAAATGTCGAGTCCTCCGACCAAAATGTTGTGTTTAGCAAAAAGTATCTTTTTAAAGGTTGTGTTTGACAATTTCTTTTTTTAAAAGTGGTGTTTGGAAGAAAAAGTTTTTTAAAGGTTGTTAATGCGTGTATTTTATATAGACCTTTTAGGCCATATTTGAACGCATTTCCATGCTCATTTAGTAGTGTTTTACTACAAATATCCCCCGAATAGTCTACCTTGGTTTATTTTGTAATATTTGCAGGTATGGACCAGAATGACGGAAAACTAGCCATTTTGTAGCTCCTCAAGCATGCATAAGTAAGTCGGAAAGGAATCTTGGTGTCTCGGAATGCGTGAAGTCGTGTTGAAGGAATGGAAGAACGAAATCCATGAGCAAAACTCTCGTTCGAGGTGTATAAGCTTTCGATCGACTACTCTATTAATTAGAAGACCTCGATCGAGCGTTGTTCTGCTTGATCGAGCTGCTGGCTTTGGACATTTACTCGATCAAGCACTATGGTTACTCGATCGAGGGCTTTGGACAACAAATTTTACTCGATCGAGAG
>JAIUZE010046513.1:0-35881 GCA_022085475.1 Heliosperma pusillum
TCATGAAACTACAGAGCTAGTTCATGCATATACATGGCTAATTCATGAAACTACAGAGCTAGTTCATGCATATACAGGGCTAATTCATGAAACTACAGAGCTAGTTCATGCATATACAGGGCTAATTCATGAAACTACAGAGTTAGTTCATGCATATACATGGCTAATTCATGAAACTACAAAGCTAGTTCATGCATATACATCCATGAAACTACAAAGCTAGTTCATGCATATACATCCATGAAACTGCACAAATAAGACAAGTAGCAGAAAATGAAACAAACTGATGACCTTCCTAATAAACATTCATCTGAATTGATCTAAATATTACGCATAAGCTAGATAAATATAAACACTAACTTAAAATTAGACTTCAGTAATAGAGACTTACGTCCTTTAGCAGCTTTGAACTATAGCCTAACTTAGTCCCGTTGTACGTCTCCATATGACGCATAAGGTAGATTCCAGTATCACGCACAACATCAAAGGTTGAATTCAGAACATACAGTTTGGCTATTAAATACCATGCAGCGTTCAGCTTTGGAATCTTGTTACTAAGCTTTGAAATCAACAATTTCGTCTGATAAGCGAAAGACAATGCCAAGTAAATAATTTATTTTAAAAGTAGACCTAAATCAGCCATTTAACAAGCTTATTGCGAAAGCGTATGAAGACATACCACATCTTTAACATGGACTGAATAATCAGTTTGCTTTGCATCCATTGGGTGTATAACTTCGTACAAGCCATTCTCAACATGGAAACAAAAAAGAAGTGGCGTGGGTGCCACAACAGAAGTAAAAATCTGCAATATAATAAAAATAAAAAGGCTAAGAACTATTTATATTATTAATTAGCAAACATTTTAAAAAAATTTAAATCTTCAAGGAATTACCAACTTCACTTCTTCAAAGTTGACGTCCAATGAGTTAATCTGTAGATTAAATTAGGTGATGTATTAGAGAATACAAAAGCTACAATTTGATAACTGACGCTGTAACAAAATTAAATAAAAAACTTACATCAGTTTCTTCGGTGAAAAATAGACGGCAACGGGATGTACGAGATCTTAATCTGTTTTGGTCATTCAGATAATCATACCACAAACTGATGACATTGCTGTGAACTTTACTACCAAGTAACAAGGTCTTTAAATCACGTCGTGTAAGACTCTTGCCCGTATGGCTGAGCAGAACCTCGCTAAACATGTATAAAAAAGGAAACATTAGTGTTATAAATAGAAAATATAATACATTTATCGAATACAATGAAAAATGAAGAGATGTAGTAGACTAATGCATACCCTTCGTCTAAGTCACATGCAAATGCATAGTCTCCAATCTCTTTCTCAGACTGACTCAAGTCACGCAACACATCCACGTTTCGTATGAAGAAAGGTGAACGGTAAACATCAGCTACCTCAACATTCCTCTTTGACAGCACCCTCTTAGGTTGCCGGGTCTCCATGGCATGTTTTGAGGGGGCAATTGGGGACACTTGTACAAGGGGAGAAGAAGGCATAATTGGCGATTGATCCAATGACAGTTGAGACGAGATAACTATTGGTGATGGTTGGGACGGGATAATTATTGGCGATGGTTGGGACGGGATAACTATTGGCGATACAGGGCACTGAACTACTAAAGGGGATGAAATGAAAGGTGTAGCTGACGTGCTTGGATGGGGAACGCCCGCATGAGGAGCCTTAAAATAATGAAACTTCAGTGAGTCACGGAACTCTTGAGATGTGTATGGCGCGTCATCACCAGTAAAAAGACTAAAAGAGGGTCCTTCCATAAGATCTTTGTCCATCTTTTCTTTGCCAAGATTATCACCATGCTCTTTAAACACCTTACCAACATGGTTGTAGGCATTATTAAGAACAGTTTCTAGTTCAGCTAAGACAGAGGGATTATCAAGAAAATCATCATCCCCATATACCTCATCCTTCTTCTTCTCCTCCTCCGTTTCAGGTTCAACTTTATCTTCGTCTTGCTGAACTTTATCCTCCTCCATCCTCTGATCTACCTCCACTTTATCACCACTTGCAGAACCACCCACGCCAGCAGCACCCTCCCTATCCCCCTCCCTCTCTGATTCTCTACTCTGCTGAGACAAGGAGAACCCTTCAAACAACGAATCAGCCAAAGATTGCATTTGGGAAACGGCGACTAAACTGGGAACCTTGGATTTAGCTTGCCGAATTGCCTTGGATAATGCATCATAACTGTCTGCAAAATGAACAGCAGACCCCGCTAAAATATTAACGCATTTTTTTTCTCTTCAAGGGGACAACCTTCTTCATTACCGTCAACCTTATCTTTTGTTGCATTATCAGGCCGGTGTTTCTCCTCCGTTTCATGGACAGTTTCAGAATGATAAACAAATCTGTCTACTACGCGCCCCTTTCCGAAACCCTTCCCCTCATGTTTCTCCAACTTCACCCTCTCTCTGATATTTTTGTCAGACCAATTAGCCAACAAAGGAAAAGATCGAGATACCGTTCGGGACTTAAAAACTACTCTATCCAAGTAGATAAAGGTAAAAATCAGAATAGGTCCCTTAAACCACTGCCTCTTTCCATGAAATAACATTGTCCATCATTTGATCCCTTGCAAATTTGCACCAATTGAAATTAGGAACATCGGAGAGATCACCCAAGCAACTTAATATGCGAGTGCTAGGAGCATCACCAATCACACCCATCAACAGAGTTGAAACGATATACAAAAGAAAGTTTCTCTTGAAATCGTCTCCACCATCCCGCTGCTCCATCATCTTCTCTAGTACAAGCTTTTTGGTAATATTTGAGGTGCTAAACTGCCCTTTAAATCTCTTCACAGCCTCTAAATAAGCCTCCTCTTTGGAGTACCTCCCAACTTGAACGATGTCTAATGGACCCATCGGAATTCCAGTTGCCAAGTAGACATCCTCATCTGTTATATCTAATTTCCCATTCATCAACGAACAATCAAAAGGATTGAATGACTCTACAATCCATCGTGCTAAATGACCATTGATTTCTTCTGTTTGAAGCTTGAGCAAACCCCCAAAACCCATGCTCTGAATGGCTTCAATTTGCTTCTCAGATGGGTTCAACTTGATCAGATTAGTTATCATTGAAGGACTCATCCTCGTAAGTAGAGTCTTATAGTCATGATTACGTTTCCTTCTTTTCGTAGCTTTGTTCGCACTTGAGGTTCCTTCACCTTCGTCATTAGGCTTCCTTTTTTTGTTAGGTTGCTTCTTACTTGCACTTGCCTCTTCGCCTTTATCATTAGGCTTCTTACGAGGACTCCTTCGACATTGCACAACTTCTTCTGCTGTAGGAGTTTCCTTTTCCATATTACCTGTAAAATTTAAGAACAGCTATTAGCTTCATTATTAATAACATAATGTTTCAAATTGATGAAAATGTATAACCTAGATGGTCTAATCATTCACAAATTGTATGCAGGTATGAGAGTGTTTAATGCACATATATTGCTGTTTCATGCATATATACGGTCGTTTAATGCACATATGTTGGTTTTTGATGCATGTAAGAGGCTAGATGCCTATTGCCATCATTTACTATTATTTTTGAGCCACACTATATCGAACAGGATTAACACTAGGGGAGTGGTATCGTAAAATTAGAACGGGAAACGGTAGTTTAATGCACATATATTGCTTTTTTTGTTAGGTTATTTCTTACTTGGACTTGCATCTTCGCCTTTATCATTAGGCTTCTTACGAGGACTCCTTCGACATTGAACAACTTTTTCGGCTGTAGGAGTTTCCTTTTCCATATTATCTAGTAAAATTTAAGAACATTTATTAGCTTCATAATTAATAACATAATGTTACAAATTGATGAAAATGTATAACCTAGATGGTCTAATCATCCACAAATTGTATGCAGGAATGAGAATGTTTAATGCACATATATTGCTTTTCCATGCATGTACACGGTAGTTTAATGCACATATGTTGGTTTTTGATGCATGTAAGAGGCTAGATGCCTATTGCCATCATTTACTATTATTTTTGAGCCACACTATATCGAACAGGATTAACACTAGGGGAGTGGTATAGTAAAATTAGAACGGGAAACGGTAGTTTAATGCACATATATTGCTTTTTTTGTTAGGTTGCTTCTTACTTGGACTTGCATCTTCGCCTTTATCATTAGGCTTCTTACGAGTACTCCTTCGACATTGCACAACTTTTTCGGCTGTAGGAGTTTCCTTTTCCATATTATCTAGTAACATTTAAGAACAGTTATTAGCTTCATAATTAATAACATAATGTTACAAATTGATGAAAATGTATAACCTAGATGGTCTAATCATCCACAAATTGTATGCAGGTATGAGAGTGTTTAATGCACATATATTGCTTTTTCATGCATGTACACGGTAGTTTAATGCACATATGTTGGTTTTTGATGCATGTAAAAGGCTAAACCGCTTCGCGGAAAGGGTTTAGGACGGGAAAGGGTTTAGGGTTGGATTAGGCAGGACCGCTACGCGGACCCGCCTAATCCAACCCTAAACCCTTTCCCTTATCCTTATTATCCTTATTCGAACGGCCGCGAGACCTAAAGACACCCTAGAGGGGGAAGAGTGAACCCTTTTCCGAGGGGACGGGATTAAAACTAGGGGAATGATAACCTTTAAGTAGGACGGGAAAGGGTTTAGGGTTGGATTAGGCAGGACCGCTTCGCGGACCCGCCTAATCCAACCCTAAACCCTTTCCCTTATCCTTATTCGAACGGCCGCGAGACCTAAAGACACCCTAGAGGGGGAAGAGTGAACCCTTTTCCGAGGGGACGGGATTAAAACTAGGGGAATGGTAACCTTTAAGTAGGACGGGAAAGGGTTTAGGGTTGGATTAGGCAGGACCGCTTCGCGGACCCGCCTAATCCAACCCTAAACCCTTTCCCTTATCCTTATTCGAACGGCCGCGAGACCTAAAGACACCCTAGAGGGGGAAGAGTGAACCCTTTTCCGAGGGGACGGGATTAAAACTAGGGGAATGATAACCTTTAAGTAGGGCTGGATTACACTAGCAGCCGCAATGTTACGTAGCATACTTGTACGCGATATCGTGGTTGTACATATTTTATGCATGTACACGATTGTTTAATGTACATATAAAGTAATTCCATGCATATGCAAAAGATAAGATCAGTTGAGACAGCTTACTTGAATTAGATGCCTTGCCTATTAATTCTTCATCATCTTTTGGTTTGGTTGAATAAAAAGAATGCATTGAGACAGGTTTTTTAGCTGGTGGTTTTTTCTTTTGTGCGACATTTTTTTCGTCCCATATCTATCTGTCAATGATTTGAGAGATATTTTATGAATGTAAAAACACATATGGCTATACAAATATCATGTAGAAAGTAGGACAGAAATTGAGGCAAAATGATTCTAACATTACTTCAAAGTACAAACCATTACATAAGTCTTAATTATACAAATTACAAACCATTATAATTATACATAATACAAAAGGTTGGCAAAAAGACAACTTTAAAACCGCATCAGACTAAAGCACCAAGCCAAGTACATTACATTTGCAAAATATAAACTTGGGCTATCTAGAGTTTACATAACCTAATCTAAGTTAAACTTCTACGAACTAGTAATTGTCTTGCAACTAGATATGCTGTATGGAATGTCCAGAGTGGCATATCGAGGAGCGCATCATTAATTTCTCGAACATTGACATCAGTAACCTCCCTAATATGTGCTCTTTGCAATGGATTTCGGTATTGGTAAACATGCAATAGAAACCTAGCTGCCATATTCTGTGTCAGGTAACATTTACACCTTTGGGAAATTATTCTAGAACCCCTACGAACTATCCGAACGCCATTAACATCATTAATTCGCAAGTTGGCTCTGTATGCCGCATCAACAAGAGGTGCGTCAACATGAAAAAGGAACAGTTGAGACCATTTTTTACAGACAGCGGCCATGTTTGCCTTGTCAAACTGACTATCAACTTTACTGAAAATTGTTTCCATGATATCTTGATCATCAAGAACACCACTTTGTGCTTGACTACGCCTACAATCGAACTGAACTTCATGACCTTCAAATGTCCAACTAACACTTGCTTTTTTTGCGGTTACATAATTATGAATGAACTGTTGTCTATCTTCATCCTCAAGATTAATTACCCACCCCAAGCAATGATTGTCCATATTAGACCTAGGTTGAAAGGGGCAAAGTTAGAAAACAATATACATAGTTAGATAGGCTCCTAAAAAGCTACATCTTATCTAGAGAGTCATTGATTCCGTAAGTAGGAGTACCATATTGAGGAAGCAAAAAGAAGTAAAGCAACAAAATAAACAAATGGATGTAGAAACAAAGAATTAAGTCGAACGTAGAGGAATCAATTGTATTGAAAATGAATCAGCAATAATAGTCGTATAACACAAAATTAGGGTTAGGATTGCAAACAAAATAATCAGAAATTGATAAAATACTAAATTGAATATAGGAAAACATAATTAAACATACATGCAACAGTTGAAAACAACAAAAAACAAAAGCAACAAAAAACAAAAGAAATCAGAATGAATCGTCAATAATAGTCGTATAACACAAAATTAGGGTTAGGATTGTAAACAAAATAATCAGAAATCGGATGATAATATACTAAATTGAATATAGGAAAACTTGATTAAACATACATGCAACAGTTGAAAACAACAAAAACAAAAGAAATCAGATTTAATAACGCATTTCTAAAGCAGAAATTGAACTAATTTGAAGCACAACAAAAGTAAAAATTGAGTAATAGCAAAGAAATAGTAGAAAATAAGGAATTACCTAAACTTAAACGAGAAAACTATTGAAATTGGCGGAGTAATATGCTCAAAATTACAGCAATGGCGGTTGATCGTTGCAGGTAAAAGACATGATGAACTTGAGAAGAAGAAGATGATCGAAGAGAGAAAGTCTTGAAATTGGCGGAGTGAAGAAGAACGAACGAAGAAGAGAAGAAACTTAAATAACAACAATGGCGGATGAAGATACGAAGAAGAAGTTGTTTGAAGAGAAACCGAGAGTGACAGTGAGAATGAGAGTGAGGAGAGAGAGAGAGAGGGGAAGTTTATAATTGGAAAATTGATTGTGACGGTTTGAAGGGGGAAGAGTGAAGAGTGAATAAATGTTAGTTTAACTGACTAATCTTGAGCGTCTAATATTATTAGATCTAAGGGCTGTGAGTGGTTCTCACAGTTCTCATTATCATGGAGGTTCTCATGGGATCCCAAATCTATATATATATATATATATATATATATATATATATATATATATATATATATATAGAATTAGGATCATGTGAGTCCACCCTATCTTTTTGAGTCCGTGAGTCCAGGATACAATATCACAAGTTATACTAAACAGTATCACGGGTTATACTATACAATATCACACCACTGAACATAAATTTCGCCCACTATTACTAACTTTTTTTTCGCATACTTTTTTCACACCAATTGATTCCGGTATCGAAGCTCCAACAAACACCATCATTCTCTCGCCCTTGCATGCCGGAAAGTCATTATTATCGGCGTTTCACCGGAGTTTATTGTATATAGCTTCTTTTATCCTAATTCTTCTCTACTTAGACTCTTTGCCTCCGGCATTCTTCTTCATAACCAACGACGAGACCCCTAATTTAGTAATAAAATTTAAATTTTTTATTGTGATGGGTGGTGGTGTGAGCTCCGAGTAGGAGTAATGTGTATGGGTGGAGGAATATGGAGATTGGAAATAAAACATTGGATAAATAATGGGTGATGGCAATGGTGGATAAATGTTTGTTTGTGTCATCTATATGCTTGGATTGTCACCGGTGTTGGTGGGTGGGTAGTGGTCGTCAACGGCGAGTAGTATGACATAAAATATTTTTAACCCTTTTGTGCTGTTTTTTTTCGTGATATTGTTTAGTATAACCAGTGATATTGTTTTGTAAATTCTGTGTTATTGTATAGCTGGACTCACGGACTCAAAGGGAGAATGGACGCACCGGAGCCCACCGGCGAGAGATGATACGAGAAGAGTAGAGATGGAGAGACAGAGAGAGAAGAGCGAGAGATGAGAGAGAGAGAGAGAGAGACCCGCGGGATAATGAAATAATAACACAAATCTGTCTCCCTTACTTTCTCTCTACCTTCTCTCTACAATCTCTCATTCTTTATTTCACAACACCAACATATTATTTAATACTACATGCCCATGGTTGGTACTACTGTACTAGGGTTTTGAAATTTCAATGACGACAAAGCCCGACAATCATTGATTATATTAGATCATCTTCCGTTAATGAAATAAAGGGTCGTCTATTTGGTGAACACAAATTCTCATTGAAGACGAGCACTATCCGTCACAAACTGAAAACGAATATTTCCCCTCTCACAATACACAAGTTACGTCACCAACCCTTCAATGTAGGGAATCAAAACATGCTAGTTAAGTCACCATTTCCATTATATTACTACCGTCGTCTTTAATGTGGTACGGTGCATAACTGTAAGACTTGAGTACAGGCACGACACTTCTCATACTAAGAAGGCTTCGGCAGGCGATATAGAATGAAATATGAGTGGAGTTGTGGACGTGGAAGTCTACGGGCTATGGCGAAAAAGCTAGGCGATACACAAATACAGTGAAGTTGACAGAGAAGACGGTGACTAAAAATCTATAATGTACTGCGAGATAGTCTACTTTACACACTAACTTGGATGGATTTATTAGCTTTGCTATTTTGTGGCTTGTTCTCTGCTTTGTACAGATTCTAAGCATTTATGCCTTAATAAACTTCACACAAAAAAAATAATAGAAGGATACAATAATAAAAAAAAAAAAAAGGGGGGGGGGGGGGGGGGGGGGGGGAGGGATGTCTACTAATCAATCCAAATTACAACATTATTGATCCAAAGGTCCTCATATAAGCCCACAGAGACGAGGCCGAGAACAGAACTGCCTGCCATTAGCTTTGACTAACGCCATAACACCAGCCGTTACGCCTGCCCAGAGAACCGATGAGACATACTGATGTGCATTCCGTCCAACTAAGACATTGAAAGGGACGGAATCAGGGTTTGCAATTGGGTTTTGAGCATACTTTGGTATACAAGGTGGATTGTTTTCATACCTTGGTTTAGAGAGAAAGATGTCAGTGTCAAGCCTCCGATTATCAATGCGGAAGCCGCTGGAAGATACTGCGGTAGCATCAAATAGAGACATTGATGAGAATGGTTCAACGATGCATAGTGGCCAAAATAGTGTGGGTCATAGTTAGGTGTCTCTAATGAAGCAGGGAAGGCAAAAAATTTGGAAGACAGTTCTGAACAGTTACCGAATATACAAGGATATAAAGCTTCAGGATGACTCAGTCAAACTCTATGGCCACAAGTTGGAACTGAAGTACTTGTCCTATAAACTTTCTCCCTTGTTTGGACGGAGAGATTTGGAGGGAAAGAAAGGAGGACAAAATATCTTGTTTAAATAACTAACTCTTCCAACACAAGAAAGATTTCGAAGAAAAACATCATACCTTCATCATCACCTCCCCTCCTAAAGGGTTATCCAAAACAGCCCTTAAAAGTCATATTCTACTGTATAACCCCTCGTACTCGGATTTGATACAAATATGCTCAAACAACAAAAGATCGTTATTCATTCATGCAGGCAACCAAAATATAATACAAGGTCATTTCCCAGAGAAATAATCACAAGGATGCGGGGGATTCTGAAACCTTATCGTTTATCGATCAGAAAACTCTCAAATGACCCCCTTCCCATCCCCGTGTTATGTACTTCAGTTAGTCTTAACATTTAAACGGGTCAAATATCATCCCACATGGGCATATAGGACAAATCTTTTGTTTTTCCCTATGCATTCTGCTTTTGTCTTATTCATACTACTTGACCCGTCTTAAGCTTAAGACGAATATACCCCTCTTAAATGAGAATTTGCCCCTGTACTTAATGCCAAGTGTCAGCTTCCAGCATAACATTTGTTTGATTATGCAATGCTTGCCTACTGAATGAATTTAAATTTATTGCAGTCATCAAAAGAGTTCTCATAAAGCAAAAAAGCACATTTAATCTTGTGACTTACTGAGAAAGATTCAAAACAATTAAGCTGAAAAGGAGACGGATTATTTCTGCCAATAGAGTAATGCCCACTTATGAGATCAATAGCATCCTGTGTGAAAAGACAAACATATGTCAACAGTGCTCTTTTTAGCAGTTTTAATTTTGTGAGAAACTTAATAGTTGTATTTACTTGCCTGTCTGACTCCATCCTGGAAATTATTCAAGTAATATCTTGAAAGAGCACTCATTCCATCCATGAAAACCCCTCCAAGAGTACGCTTTCCATACCTTGAGTTTTTCACACATATGTCCGGAGGTTAATGAACAATAGCATAACCTCCATGGGGTTATGTTCACCCTATGTTAATAATTCAGTTTTTTTTCCCGGATGGATTGCGTCGATAATTACATAGATTGATTATTAATTCACAATATAAGAATTGCAAACAGTTTAGTGACCCACATGTATTACTCCCACGTTCCGAAACAAGAAACTTGCGTTTTTGGGTAGTTGGTAATGAAATATTTTGTCATGGGGTTAATATCTTTAAAACATTTCCTGAGGTCAAGTTAAACAGAACATGACGTACCTTACAAGGTCCCTTTTGAGGGCGTGGGTTCCTGCATATTCTAGGCTTATCTCGTCGCCATGTTCAACCCACACTATCTCACCATCAATGGTAAACAAAATTAAGTAAGCCAGAACTACAGACAAAAAGTCTATTACAAGGCAAGGGAAAAAGATTCACAGAGCTCACATATTTTAAACTTGTCATATTCTTCACTGAATGTAGAAATGGATTCATCACTAGAGAACACATCGATCCTCTGTAATAGCAAGTCCAATGATATACGAGCTAGGTAATTCTACACTCATAGAGAATAGACAGGTTACTTCAGCAAAGATATCATTTTGTTTTATCCAACAGGAAATAATTAAATCAGAATACTAATAACCCAGCACACGAATTTGTATGCGACAAACTTGCATGTCCGACCAACGAATTGCATTTTATTCTTCATTAGTCTCGCATGTAAGACCGTCTTATACAAGCCACGGTGTAACTACCCAGAGTACAACTGAAGAGCTACCAACACTTGACTCAGAGATAGAGCCTTCAAACCTGGGTAACATTTGTCCTATCAAGACAATCTATGCAGTTAGATCTGATGACTCCGGTTTGTTCTTCCAAAACTGTTTTCTCTGAATCTACAAGGAAGTACCTGCTCAGACGGAACAAAATAATATAAGAGAAATTTAGTTCTTGCTCACTTACTCCCTCCATCCCGGTCATTTGTTATCTATTTCCATTTTAAGGTGCATTTTTCAATAGTTATCTATTTCCATTTGCAGCGAGTTCTTTCTTATAAAAGAACATTTGGAAGCAGGTGAATAACATAAAGCATTCATTTGCTACACACTATCTTTCCTTCATTGTTCTTTGTGGCAAAAGCAATAGATAACTATTGACCGGGATGGAGGGAGTACATTTTATTGCCTTATTCTTTTGCCATTTGTACTGGTTACTACTCCCTCCATCCACTTGAAATCACTACAAACTTTATATCCTTTTGAAAGTTGGAAATTACCCTTGCTTTTTGAGGTCTTCTCTAATTTGATCGTAAAGCACGTTCAAGTTATCAAAATTCGAGTTCCCACAGACGGTATGGAAATCAAAGGAGACATATCTGCATTCCAACAATCTTATTCATCACAACTTGTTTATGTTAATTATAATTGCATAACAGTTTGGGAGTAAATCAAAATAAGGGCACACAAGATGGAAATAAGCTGAAATACTTTTACGAAAATGGTATAATACCCTTACTACAACTCTACAAATTTACAATTATGGTTTTTCCTCCTTTGTTTCTCAACGAGGCTAATGATCAACCAGTGTCATTGTCATATACTCATATGCTCCCTGATTCTCTGTTCCTCCACAGATTGTTAATGATTGCTTTAAGATTGGGTTTTACGTAAGCACATGCAAATATGCAATTCGCAATTCGGCTAGGCAGTCCCACAATCATTCTTCAGCACACAAATATGCCTGACGGGAAATCTAAACTATTGGATGGGATGGACAAAAACAGAACAAGTCAACTATTTACAAGGAAAGAGGGAGTATATCATACTAAACAAACAACCATATGGAAATGAAAAGTTCAGCAATGTTACTGTCAGACATCGCAGCACCTTCAGAAACTCCTCAAAAAGAAAAATAAATACACCACCTCCAATTTCATTAAAACAAGATCTAAGAGAATTATCACCTTGACCAGGAGAAAAGCAATATTTTATAGCACAATCACAAAAGATGTACTAATATGCACAAAAGCACTATCATATAAGGTCACTCCCTCATCGCCCTGTGCACATTTGGAATTTACATAAAACATATGTCATTTATACCTAAGTTACCCTATACACATGCAGCTGAGAAAGTCACCTCACATTTGGCAGGTTTTGCATCTCTGCAGCATATGCACTGCTGAGTTTCCCTTCATCGCCATCCTGAAATAGCAACAGAAAGCTAAAAAACTGTAATTCACAGAATCATAAATATGTACTACCAGAAAATGAAGTTATGTCTTATGTCCAGAAAACTCAGAAACAAAGTGGATTATTGTGATTACAGAAAAAGAATCAATGTTATTGTAGATTTGTAGGTATATGCAAGTATCTAAGCACACAAACAAAAAAAAAAATCTTACTTTATCAGTAAGGTCAAGGGCTAGTATCTCTCCATATCTTTGCGACAGGTCAAAGAAATGTCGCTCCACTACCTTTGGCTGACAAAACAAAATGATCAATTAAATTTTGGAGGCATAGTAAGCCCATTAAACTGACATCCTAAAAGTTCACGTTACAAACATACCGTTTCGTCATGATTGATTATATTCAAACGAGGTTTGTAGCTCAAATCAACAACTTGCTCCCACAAAAGTGGGATGGAACCACGCACCTGATAAGTAAAACAAATAAACATTTCAACCCAGCGAAAGCAAAGAGATGGACTACAGCGGTGTTCCAGTCTAATAGGAAACAAGACTGAAGACCTATCAAGTACATTAAGGAAGTCAGATTCTTCCATGGTATCGCCACCACTTTGGTAAGTTTCAAAGATTACCAGTTTTACCACAATTGTATTGTGAGACGGTATCGTGGCAACCGAGAATGATTCTTCTTTTAGTATGCATATTTGAGAAATAAATATCTGGA
Source organism: Heliosperma pusillum (assembly GCA_022085475.1). NCBI lineage: Eukaryota > Viridiplantae > Streptophyta > Magnoliopsida > Caryophyllales > Caryophyllaceae > Heliosperma > Heliosperma pusillum. The sequence goes on from JAIUZE010046513.1 coordinate 13,339, forward strand.
GATGATAACAGCCTATGGAATACCAACTAATCAACTATTATCTTCTTCGTTTATAGTACACATATATGCTACTGCAACTACTGCTTCAGAAAATGCCAACTCTCCACATTGGTAGAGTATGTTGGTGAATAATTGGAATTCACTGTGGACTATGGAATTGGGGATTTGTTTCAGTCAGTACTCAGTAGACGGAGGGAATGACTGCACCTACAAGAGCTCCACTCTCTAATCAATCATTATGAAGTAAGCTAGTCATTCAGTAAGCAAAAGTATAAATGAGGGCCAGCCACCATCTCTGTAAAGTATAAATGAGTGCAAACTTTACTGAAGTCAACAGACATGAGAACCTGACACTCAATGAGGACTCTAGTTGGACAAGTGATTTAAACCCGGCTAAATTAAAAGAATTGGAAATGTCAAATGATGTGCACAGCCATTTACAATAGCACTCATTCATCCACATGGAATTCTGCGGTTAACTAACACACAGGAGCACCAGAGACAAACATCAACCCAAGTATTGGCAAATTTTCATCACAGTGACCACGCCACATTTTGATCACAACCAAAAATGAGATTAACCATCAACAGGTGAAAACCCGATTCAGATAAAAGCGAAAACATGAAGTAGGAGATTAAAATTGTGAGATTTTATAAGAAACACCACATGAGAATGATTAGAAATATGGGTTCCTAGAAGGAGTCAGATGTCGTTTAGTGACTGACATGAAGAGTGAAACTCAACAAGACACACAGGATCATGAATTCATGATATGGACAAACATTACGGTTCTCAGTATATACTACTACCTAATACTCCCTCCATTCCGGTCAATTGTTTACCTATTCCATTTTGGGGTGTCTCAGTCAATTGTTTACCTTTATATATTGGGAAGGTTTTTTATGTGTAACTTGATCACCCAATGAGACTATTGTCCACTTGTCATTCAATACTACTACCCACAAATGGTCCCCTCCTGTCTCCTTGGTCTTTGTGCCAAAAGTGAACGTAAACAAATGTCCGGGCGGAGGGAGTAGTTAATAGGAGTGTAAATATAAAATGAATGGCTGCAGGAAAAAAAACTGTTAAACACCTAGAACAAAAATTGATGTAATTACTTTACAGTCAGATAACGCTCAGCTACAAAGCATAAGCATTATTGTCACAGAGCACAGTGAACGCAATGATCAAAGTGCATTGAAGCATCACATGGGTACCCAGAAGTTGGAAGTCATAGATATACCTGTATGAACGAGGACCAGATTCCTTTCAACTCCACCAACTGTTCTGTTTCAATAAAATTAGCAGCATCTCCCGCTAGGTTAGCTCCCCTTCTCCACATTCTAGTCCCTTCAGTGGCATGATACAACTTATCAGTGCAGCTAAATTTATCAATACTACATCCATCTCATTTTTATTTGTCCCTATATAACTCTTATGGTTAATCATGTTTAACTTTGACCATTAATTAACCTGCATATGTGTAGAGAGAACAGTGAAAAATTTGTCAAGTTTGATTTATAAAAAAAGTTCTAAAAAAAAATGTATCCATGCCGTCATCTTAAATTTTTTTAGTACATTGTCTGACAATAAAGTCAAATGGGGACATTAAAAATGGGATGAAGGGAGTAATTGTGAAGCAGTAACTATGAGAAATCTAGATATCGCAGTACCTAGTCGCCGTGTGCATCTTCTAGAAATTAACGTAATGTTGAAAGGTACATCTCTTACATTTAATTCAGCAGTCTGATAGCGTAAGCCTTCCGTTAAGGGTATTGGCAACATTTACATAGTCACTTACAATCGAGAGTATAAATAGGCACAAGAAGGCATCTACAATGAAGGGTCACGGGGACAAATACCTACAATCATGAGAGGCAGTACTAGTGTATTGAACATCTTAAAAGGATATTTCCTTGCAACAAAGGTATAATAAATTCATCCAGCTGTGAAAAAAAATATAATTTATTAGATAATATCATCTGATTGTTAGGATATACCCCGATAATAATATAAATTAGCCAAGCAAGTGAAAAGTGGAGAATGAAAATTGTCACCTTGCACTCAATAAGCTCATCTAGCAGAGCTCTGTTCCATACAAATCGTGGGTCGGCCTGATATAATGGAGAATGCAAATTTATGTGTCACAACAGTAAAATATCAAAGAAGAGTTAAGTGAATACAAGAGAAGAATCATATGCAAGAGTGGAAATTAGGTCAAGCAGAGATGAAAATAGAGAGACAGCAACATAGGTATGACTGTATGAGTCACAGTTTTCGTTTCTCTATCTTAAACACAAGCAAAGTTAACAAGCTAGGAATTTATTACTCCTCCATATTATTTACACTGTCCCCTTCTGACATTGGTAGTCAGCTTTGACCGTTATTTTTTCACAATATACATTAATGACTACTTTTAGAAGATAACATGAAAAAAGTTGTGTTGATCAAACAAGCATGACAATTTAGACATTATACATATTATATATCTGAAAAAATTAAAGGTCAAAGTTCAAAATAATTATGAATCATCTTCCTAATCCGTTAGGCTTAAATCCACCAATACGGTCAAGGGTAAATAATTATGACAGTAACTTCAGAATTTGGAACGAGAGAATACTCGTAGCTATATTGACAAGGGTATGCAACCACTGAAAGATAAGTTCAGTAAAATTCTCTTTTCTAAAAAATTTGACCGAAAATATAAAAAGCTAACCTGCTTCCATATTGGTTTACTCGTCCATCCCTCCGCTAGCTTCAACCTTCGTTGTAAACTGATAGCATAACCAAGTAAATGTCAGCCAACTTAAAAACAGAGAACATACTCCATCACAATCACAACAAACAACGTACTTAACGGTCACATCTGTCTCATATGAGTAGTACAATCCCGGAGTAGATTCCACCACTCTCAACAAATTCCTAAAGTACGCTTCATCTTTTTTCTGCAACAAAATAAAACTTAATCTTTAATATAATAAAACATCACCAAGGAACACGGCGACAAGCTAAGAGACAGTACATCTTACTTTCGGACCACTTAACTCCTTCAATGCTTGATTACAGGGCAAGTACTTCAAAGATTCAACACGATAAATAGGAAATCCAAGGTATTTTCCCACTTCTTTGGAGGAAGTTATTACAAGTATGTACATTCCTGCGTACAAAAAGGTAACAGGTTACTGTACATTCAATGTGGATAACTGAATGTACAATGAAGTGTTCTATGATCAACCTAATACATCTGGATTGAGTGTAATCCAGAATACGGAAGAATGCACAATTGCAATAAGTATCAAGTAATTTCCTCACAAAAATCTAATTCTGGCTTATGGATAGCATGAAGGTGCGATGTTTTATACTTTAAGAGAATTAAGTCACAGGTAGACTAGCAGTAATGATCCTCGATGTAAATCCTACAAGGCTATAGAATCTTCTCTAACCTACCAGGCAATAGCCAATGAAAATCGTTCCCTACCCATTCCCCTGCCTCCCAACATCAGCTATTTAGAATCAAATGTTAGAAATAACATATACTCGTGATGTTTATCTGTGAAATAGCCAGAAAGGGTCACATAAACATAAAAGTGAAGGATAGTGTAGGAAACATATGATTTTTCCGTTGAAATCCAAACTCCACACTTCGAAAAGTTCCAACAAAGAGTCTTTGAACCAAAACGGCAGAAACATTTTAAGTTACCTGCAACTAACCGAATAGTCCCTATCACACCACATATTGAGGACGTTTTGGTAGGGTTTTCCAAAACATCTTCACCTGCATCAAAACAACCCTGTCAGCAATGTTTACTCATCCATAAAAAAACATAAGCCACACTCTACTGCTGGCCAATTGCTAAGCCTATGCGTGTTCCATAAACACGCCACAAGAACTTGTATGAGACAGTCTCATGAGACCACCACATACAAGACTCACAGCACAGCAAACAAAAATCCTATAAAACCGTCTCAGCTAGTACTACTGACACTAAACTTAAGTTCCCCAAGCTCATGTACCAACCCCAGCTCTAATAAAATGTTACTACAATAAAAGAGCTCTTCAACTTATCAACCAAATTCCCATGTTTCCTAACTAAAAAGACTACTAATGACAACTTAGACCTTGCCATAATTGCACTTGACCACTTGCCCTTCCACCTGTCTCTTTGTCAGAGGCAACCCGACATCTCTTCATTAAAAACGGATATGCCCGTCTTCAATGAGAATTAGTGCCTTTCGAATATAATTACTTGCTAAATTACAAACAAGAGGCATCATTAATCCTGATTACTCGTACACTATATTCCTATCAGTAACACTAACTCTAAATAACGCCTACTTCGTCTGTTCCATTTGATTGTATACGTTTTTCAAAATCGACTTAAAAATGGAAGCTTGGGAGCTAAAACAAACTAATTTATGATGCAGTAAATGAAATAAATCAAAAGAAAAGTAGTAAAGTTTAGAACTTTAACTGGAAAGAGAGTGAATATTGCCATCAAAGCGATTAGCACAGAAACCATGATTAGGGGAATCAATAGCTCTAATCACAAACTTATCTTTAAATTCAAGTAACTCCATTTTATTAAAAAGCTTGAAATGCCCATTTGATAATGATGATGATGATGGAGGATCAATAGGAGAAAATTGGTTAATTTCATCTTGATCATCCTCATTAATACCCAATTCTATTTCATTTTCATCCATTTTTTTTTATTTTCTTTAATTTAATAACCCATTAAAAAAGGTATGATTAAATTGAGGAAATATATAATTAGAGTGTATATTAGATTGAAATAGGAAATTGCTGGTGACAGCAAGTTAAGGTGGGGATTGATGTGGAAATAGGAAGGTAAGGTTATTGATTGAAGAGAGAGAATTAATTAGCATGAAATCATGAATATTGTTTGTAAAAAGTTTGACAACAACTTTTAATTTTGTTTTCTTCCTTTTTCTTGTTTTATTTATTTGCACAAACAAATTATTTGGTCGGTAGTAACCACTAAGGCACTAACTAAGGGTGAGCACAAAATTTGATTATCCAAATCGATACAACATTCGATCCGAATTTTTGGATATCCGATTAGAAATATAAGTTTGTTTCGGATATCCGATCCGAAATATTTGGTTTTAATTTGAGTATGGATATTAGAATTAAAATGTTTGGATATCCGATCCGATCTGAAACTATAGTTTTTTAGTATAGTTTAAAAAATATACTCCCTCCTAGTCGGTCATTTCTTCCCTCTTTCCTTATTGGGTAAGTCGGGTTTTCTTCCCTCTTTCCCTTTTTGGATGTGGGATTGTGTGTTTTGTGTGGTCTAAATTCATTTGTATGTGAGGTAGTGTGTTTTGTGTGGTCCAAATTCATTTCCTTAATTTTTGTATAAATGGGAAAGGGGAAGAAATGAGTGACTAGAGGGAGTACAATTTTACCTAGTAAAAAACCTTAATAAAAAATTTAAATATAAGATAAATATGTAAGTGGTATTTAAATTGGGGTTTGCTATATCCCGCCCCCCATTTTACTCATCCCGCCCCCTACAATTACTTTCTTGCCCTTTGTTATTTGACTCACCAACTTTTGTTCTTTCCCCTTTGTTATTTTAAAATTCGATTTTTAAAACCGCTTTAAAAATAAAACCGCTTAACGTTAATTTCAAAACAATTGAAATATTAAACAACATTAACGTGTTAATTATCGTTTTAACGTTAATTTTTGTATATATTATTTAACGATAATTAATATAAAAAAACTCTAACTAATAACAATCATTTGACTTTTTTTTCAAAAAATACCGATTAAATACGGAAAAACTTCAAACGGCCATAACTTTGCGCTCGGGCTTCCGTTTTCGATGATTTTTTTTTTCAAATCGCTTATCTCGACGAGACGAACGCAATGGTAAAAAAAAAATATTGTTTTCAGTGGCCCATTCGTGTGAAACACACGAATTGGCCTGGGCCGATTCATGTGATTTACACGAATGGGTCTAGGCCAGTTCGTGTAAATCACACGATTGGGCCAAGGCTGAGTCGTGTGATTTGCACGAACTGGCCTAGGCTCATTCGTGTAAATCACATGAATCGGCCCAGGCCAATTCGTGTGTTTCACACGAATGGGCCACTGAAAACAATTTTTTTTTTTACCATTGCATTTGCCTCGTCGAGATAAGCGATTTGAAAAAAAAAATCATTGAAAACGGACACCCGAGCATAAAGTTATGGCCATTTGAAGTTTTACAGTTTTTAATCGACTTTTTTTTGTAAAAATTTAAATGATTGCTATCGGAAAATGGAAATTCGTAAATCGAAATGGAAATTTAAATTATTGTATTCATCGTTCCTCCTCGTCATTTTCGTGACCCGCATTGTCGTCCCCTTCATCAAACCCGCTATCCTCGCCGTAAGCATAATTAGCATATTCATCGCTATAACGATAATGTTGTTGCGCATTCCACTCATTTGCAAATCGAGGTTCGTTATCATAAGTATTGTACGAAGTAAAAAGATAATCGTAAAAATCATTACCGTCACTCATTTTCGAAACAAAGGAAAAAATAAATTTTAGAGAGATTTTTAGTGAAAAGGACGAAATTGGAAAATGAAATGAAATTAGGGGGCGAGATGAGTAATAAGGGGGCGGGATATAGCAATTTTGTTTAAATTTTATGTTGAGAACATTAGACTAAAGAATACTAACGATAAATGGGAGGGCAAGTGGGGGTCCATTTGCTCTCTACTTGCCCTTCAACTTACATATTATGAGAGGGGTACTATTCGTTTTCAGCTTGTAATGAATAATACCCGTCTTCAATGAGAATTTGTGCTATAAAATTAGTATTTTTTGATAATAACCCCCTTTTATGTCTTTTTTTTACAAATAAGCCCATTTTATGTCAATTTTTACTGACACTACTTTCACTTAAACCAGAAAATCAACACCAAATTATAACTACGCTTACGTTTTTTATAAATTCCGATCTTATTCCGACATTACGACTTTAGCTCGACAAATATACCCTAATTACCCTTGTTCAATAACTAACAACCAGATTTAACAACTCATCCAATTCCTAAAACCCAAATCAATTAATTTCCTAACCCTAAACCCCAAATCAATTCACCAGTTCATACTCTCCTTCCTCTTTCATTTTTTGACAGCTACTCTCTCATCCCCTCTCCTTCTTACGCTTCAATTTTTTTCCAACTCGTCTACATGACCAGCTTAATTTACATGTAAGTTATGAAATTATTGACTTAAACACTCCTTCGTTGATCATTTTTGTATTTGGCAAAAATTAGGTTAAATTACATGAATTTTTGGGGTTATAGCCAACTAATTGAACCATTGTATGATTTAATTTGAGGAGAATTGATAATGTTTCATGGATTGAAGAATGGAGGAAGTGTTTAATTAGCTTGTATACTCCGCGCAATTAAGACCGAATAGAACTTTTGCAAACCGTAAGGAATTTAAGAAGGGAGGAAGTGCTTAATTGGGAAGTCGATTTTAGGGTTTCCGGGTTAAGGTAAAAGGGCTTAATTGGGGATGAACTTGGGTAATGAATTGATTTGGGATTGTTATGAATTGAATTAGGGAGTAATTGAATGTGATAGGGGTTAGGAATTGAATTAGAGGGGGAGTAAAGGGGTAGGAATTGATTTGGGGTTGTTAGTTATTGAATAAGGGTAATTTGGGTATATATGTCGAGTTAAAGTTTTGATGTCGGAATAAGATCGGGTTTTATAAAAAAAACGTAAGCGTAGTTATAATTTGGGGTTGATTTTCAGGTTTAAGTAAAAGTAGTGAGGGTTATCAGTAAAAATGAACATAAATGGAGTTATTTGTAAAAAAAAAAGGGATATAAAAGGGTTTATTATCAAAAAAAAAAAAAAAAAAAAAATTACAATAGATGGTCTACTAATGTTAGCATCCTTGCAAGTTGCATGCAACACACTTCTTTAGTTGAGAGGAAACGATTCATTATGGTGTAACTTGTAAGGCGTACTTCATACAATATCAACCAACTGCTTCGATCAGCTACGTTCATAGTTCTTATTAGGTTTACATTAACAGAAACAGGTGCCACAAAAATGTATCATTTACAATAAACCAACTCCACATCCAACAACAAGACGAATCATATTATGCTCTAATCTTACAACAAAATAAGTGTACATGACTACAGCTCGGTAACTCAAGTTACTCCTTGAACAAACCGGCAAGCTCACCATTCTCATGCATGGAGGTCAAGATATCACAACCTCCAACCAATTCCCCTTTAACAAAAACTTGGGGGAATGTAGGCCAGTTGCTGTACTTTTTTAGGCTCTCTCTTAATCCAGGATTGTATTCATCATCGAGCACATCCACACTTTCATAATCCACCCCTTGGCTATCCAGGATACCCACCACCCTCTGTGAGAACCCACATTGGGGGGCACTCCGTGAACCCTTTATAAAAGCCACTACTTTATTTTCCTTTACTAGTTTATCAACAAGCTCTTCCAATGGGACGGTTAGCTTCGTTTGGCGTCCGGGTGTCAGACGAAGATCACGCTTCTTTTGAGGTGGTGGTCGAAACCACGTTGTGTTCCCAGTCTCATTTCCCGGAGGAATCTTGCCGGTAACTTTTATGTGTTCTTCCATCCATGATTTCCAAGCTTGGGTTAAGGATTCTCTGCTCGGCTCATCAATAACTCCAACCTACACATCAACCAAGGTTATCATCAACTATATCACTCATACTCGTTTGGAAGTATCCGACATGGTGTCTATTCAATGGCCAGACTCCGATAACTTATGGAAAAACCACATATTTTGGCTTAAAATAAAATTTCCACGAGTCAGATCCATGTCAGAGTATTAATATATACAAACTGTAATATGAAGAGATCCATGTCAGAGTATAAATATACGTACGGTAATACGAAGAGTCAGAGTAACATCTTATTGAAAGAACCAAAGAGATATCTAGTATGTATATGTATACTTTTAGTGACCAAGTACAGGATATGACCAAAGTTATTACAGCAACTCTGAAAGAGAGTACATATAACAGTAACATCAGGAGGAACTCCTGACCTTTCAACAGTCCAGAATAGAGATTATGTTACTACCAATCACATCATACAAACACACAGAATTCAGGTTTGCTGTCAAATAGCCTCGTTAAACACTAAAATTCACTACTTCCGGGTTTCTTACCATAACAGAATGCAAAAGAGAACAAACGGCTATTCGCAGTTAGTTTTATCATTCAGTATTCACAAAAAGGGTTGTGCACAATCTAACAATAAGTGGGAAAATAAGGCTGCACTCAGGATAAAAACAGAGGAAATCAGAGCAACTATACATCCCTAAACTTACAGATGACATTCAAATGAGTCAATGTGAGCGCTGCTCTCTCTGCCTCCCACTCAACTGTATTGAACATATTTTGTTTGAGAGCCACTCAACCAGATATGTACAGCTGGAGGAGCAATCGGATCAGTCCGGTCAGGTTGGGATGAGCCAACCCGGTCGGGTCGTATCGAGTTTGGGTCATATCGAGTCAGATACCCTTTCAAGTCGGGTCAGGTCGTTATCGGGTTGTTATTTTGGGTCAATTGATATGCCGGATTGGCTAGGTCTAGTTACTTTATCACATTACTTCAATTTTTACCAGTACGTTTAGTTTTTGAACATACGTTGGTCTAGTTACTTTGTTATTAATCAAGTTTCTCAAGCTAAACCCCAATTCACTTTCTATTCGATCAATATTAAGCTTAATAACTTTCGAGTCATTAATTATATCGAGTCATACGAGTAATATTGGGTTGAGATCGGTGTCAGGTCACTATCATCGGGTTGTATCGGGTGTCGGGTCGATTTTGGGTTGCTAGTTTGCCAACTCTATGTGTCGCCAAACTTCCGTTATCTAATTTCACTAAGGGCTTTGACTATTGTACATTGTTTTTGAAAACTTCCAAACAATACGCCCTTTACAGGCATAGTTTTGCGTGTATACTATTCTGCTATGAAGGAAAAGGAAAATGACAAAAGAAGTGTATTCGAACACATTTGTAGAGAGAGTGGAAAGAACTTTCATACGCATGCAGACTGATGGAGGTCAACTGGAACAGTGCTAGCAAACCAGAACAATATTTCCACATCCCTCAATGACAAGCCATGAGCTCTGAAACACGAGAGTTGTTTAACTAGTGAAGAATATATTCTAGCATTACGTTTATAGCCTACTATCCACAATCACACCTAAATCTCTTAGGCTCAACCGCTCAACCACCTAAAAATTACGAGCTTATTAGCATGTAGTGTATCAGTTTTACATTGTATGAAGGTCTTTTTGTTCAAAATCTATTAAATGTTCTATTGCGTGTGTATCACGTATATAAATTACGTTATACATAAACTCTAACTCGCAAGGATAAATTGTTCCTACAACAATAGTGAGTAGTTGGTGCAATAACCCCCCCTTCAAATGCTCAGCCTCTAACATTACAACAAATTATTCAGCATCAAAAATTCCTCCTACGACAATGATGAGGAGCTTGTTTTATAACTTTATTGCCTTGTAAAAGTACGGATGGGTGATTCAAACGAAATACTATTTCATTCTCATTTGAACATTTTATGTGAATCCTACAAATGGTTCAAAATTCCTGCCAAACAAGGATTAATGAAATATGTGTAAGGCAAGTTCACTAGGAACACGCAGCCCCAAATGCTTTCAAGCAATGTCTAAGGAGCCAATATTATCACGAACATTTGAATTTTTCGATGGAAAAGGTGAATTGCTATACACATGTTTCATGTCGGCGCCCCACTCTCTCACACTTCGCCACAACCCCTTCCCACACCATCCCCAAACACCAAGCATGACCACACCAACCACGATTCAAGGTAATCCGACTGCGGTGGTGGAGGTGGAAGGAGGGTTGACCCTACACCAAGATCTGGCTGCTATGGAAGTTGAAGATGGCAGAGGTGGCGGTATTGTGATGGTTAGAGATGGTGTGAGGAGTGTTTTTTAGGGTGGGAGTGGTAGTTGTGGGTGTAGGGTTAGGGTCTCGAATTTGAGGTGGGATTGGTCTGACGGAGGTCCAGAGGCGGTGCCGACAACAGAGGTATGTCACCGGCGGCTGACTTGTGGCCCTGTGGGTATGAGCCGGCGACTGACTTGGGCGCTGTGGCAGCGGTTATTGCATGTGTGGTGGATGTTGGTTGAAGAGAAGAAACTGAGTGGTTGTTGGCTGTTGGTTGAGTCAGCGGGAAAGGGAAAGGGAAACCTTTGGCAGTGGGGGGGAATGGGTTAAAGGACTTTGGGAGTAAGGAAGGGGGAAGGGAATGGAAAAATGAGTGACAAAACACCAACAAAGGGTATCATCAATTTTGTTTCCCTTCCCTTTCTTAACACCTCCTAACCAAACACCCCCGTAATGTCTTAATAAATAGAAGTGGAGGGTAAGCTTTTAGAGAGAGCTTTTTTACTCTGCCATTTGTTAATTATTCCGTTCCACCGTTCTAATATGCTACAATAAAACTTTAGCTACTTACAAGTCTGATCAAATAGACAAATACTACTGCCGTAGACTATATTAGAGTTTCCATTTTCCTCTAGCAAGATGCTAAATCGCCAATTATGACCCTTATACTAGCTCAATCATCCCAACAAATTCAACTTACACCCAGACATCTTCTTTTCACCATTTTCCTTCCCTAATCTCCGCCGTCCTATTCATTTCCACACCTTGTCCTCGTTTGGCCACTCTTCTTGAGTTCTTGGAACCTTATAGACCGACATTCTCTTCACCCCAAAACAAACATTTCCATCCTCAATTTTTCATTTCAATCCTCATACGTAAACATTTTAGTAAGGAGATCTTACACAAGTATAGAGTAAATGGGTTAGTTTGACAACTACTTTTCCACTAATATCGACCATAATTTCTTGGTGGTATATCTATTTTACACAACATTTGTGTAAAACCACCTTACAACAGACTAATTGTCTATAATATCTCCATGTTGATTCCCAACAACGATAACATTACATTATCAAATTCCCCAACATTCATCCAGGATGATCTACACCAGCATCAATATCTCTTTCATTACTTTTTTCCCTTTGCTCTCAATTCACTCTTTTAAATCTTATCTTCCTCCTTTTTTGTCTCCTCTTTCCCCATTGCCATTTCCTCCCAATAACATCCACAATAGCCGACCTCAAATCATTTATAAGCATATGACTTCATAGTTCAAAACAACAACTATACTAAATTCCATACCCCTCAAAACAATTGGTTAATAGTATGGCCAAACACACTAAACATTCACCAATAGATTACTTAATTAACATCATCTATATGAAATTACCGTGTAACAAACCAACTAATAGACTATACCACTAATACAACTGGTGGTTTACAATTTGAGCTCTATATTAATTTTTTTGAGTTTTCTTTTAAAGCATCTGAGCTATATTATGTTGTTTCTGAACTCACACACTTAAACGTAAAAAAAATAAACTTTTAAACGGCTCAGAAAAAATTACACATAAGCTCAGGTAAATGTGTAGTGGTTGTACAATGCAGAGGTATAGTAGTATTTACTATTTACCGTAACAAAACAACCGACACAATAGCTACCTATTTTCGATTTACCAGTTTACATGTACAACTGATTCAACAGAGTCTCATCTTGGTAAATTGCGGTCTAAGAAACTTCTATTCTTTTGGACTGAACGAAAATGAACTGAAATTAAGTCCAAAGGAACGCGACCTTAACGTCTAAATTCAACAACGAAATGTCAAACATAGTAAACATTGACCAATAAATTACCAACCTCTACATGAAATTACATTGCAAAAACACAATCAAAACAATAGTGACATAGTATATTTAAAACTAATTTAACACAGTATCACCTAGTTCACACATTATAGGATAAAACCGTGGTTACATGATAAGAAGGTCCTTTGATTGGTTAAACACTCATTTATTACTATCGATAAATCAGACTGTAAGAAGTCTTACAAACAATAATTGAACTAGTTAAATTGCGGTATAAATTAATCGAAATTCAACAATCAAAAGTGTAATTAGTATACCTTAACGGAAGAACAGAGATGAGGAACCTTCTTCTGATGAACGGCGATACTAGCGGCGACATTACTAGCCAAACCGATGAACTGTAGCTCATCATTAGGATCAAAAACGGCGTAAACTCCGGCAGATGACGTCAGTTCTCCGGCGACGGCGTCATCGTCTGGCGACAAAGGGAAGGGAGATGCGTCGGCGAGTTTGGTGAGTGCGGCGGCGGAGAGGGCGGAGATAAGGCGGCGTTGACGGAGGGGAGTGAAGGGAGAGATGGAGGTGAGTTTGAGAGAGGAAGAGGTGAAGAGAGAGTAGGAAGAAGGGAGACGGAGAGGAGAGAGAGAGTAGCGGCGGAGTTGCGGTGGTGGGAAGGAGAGTGTTGGTGGGAGGGTTGTGAGGTTTGTCGTCGCCATTTTTGGTCTAGACTCAAGATAGAGGATTGATGAACGGGACTGTGGGAGGTTTAATTACAGAAAGTGCCTCCAACAGTTTCTAGAGAGGTATGTCTCGGGTTGGATCAGTTCGGGTCGGATCGGGTTGAATCGCACAAGGGCCAGTTAAAAAGTGGGTGCCTATATTATATGGTTTTACTAGCTTAATACCCCTGCAAAGGTACACGGGCATATCCGATTTCATTAAAAAAAAATAGTCTATAACTTTTAAATAGATTAGATGGTTAATTTGACATATGAACATTCACATATTGTGTTTTGGTATGTCTTAAAGTTGCCTTATTCCTACTACTCATTCATTTTTTCTTTTACATCTTTTAGTGTGTAAAACGTTAAACGTATTTATCAATATGTATATGATTGCCTTTTCTTTTATTGAAGATTTTTATGTTAACATATACTTCGTACAAAGTATCTTTGGCCTAAAAGAACAATCAATTGATCTCTCTTAAGATGGATAGATCCGTTTTAAGGATAAAATGGGTTAAATACTACCCCATTTGGCTAGATAGGACAATTATTTTGCTAGTCCTATGAATTTTTTTTTTTGTTTTACCCATACTTATATATCCGTCATAAATGGTAATTTGTGAAAAACAAAAGGGAAGAAAATAGAAAATATAAGGGATGGAGCACATGTCTATGACAAATATTATTCCAATTGATGGGATTCTATTTAACTTGTTATACATCAACTAGCTTTTGAACCCGTGCCCGCACGGGCGATCTTCAAATTTGCATTATAATTAATATTTATATTATAAATGTCATTGTCATAATTTATACGTAGTATATAAATAACACTCATTTACGTGCCTTTTTTCAAGTATAAATAAATAACTATTATCTAACTTCATGATAAATAATAATTATATTATAACTTAAGTGAATTGACTTGAACTGAACTTCTAAAGACTGAAATTATGTTAAAAAAAACAGGGATAAGTGACCTACACCACCAATTACCATTGGATCCTGACATATGTTCACCACCCACCACCCACCAATTACCATTGGATCCTGACATATGTTCACCACCCACCACCCACAAGTCACCAGTCATCATTCACAACTTGCAACCCACCACACTACTCATCATCACGTATAACTCTCAGTCTCCCACAAGTTCACAATTCTCATTTCTATTTTTCCTATTTTTGAGTTTCCTCTCCTTTTGTGGGCGGTGTGTGGGCCGTGATCCAAGTGTGAGTTATTGGGGTTTTCTTTTAAAAATTTTAAAATGGAAACTAACCCTGGCTTAAACTTTGAACAATTGTGAAATTAGGCTTCGTAAGTTTCATTTATAGCAATTAATAAAGCGCATAAATTTAACCAAGAGTGAAAAATGCGACCATGTTTTCTATTTCTCATTAAACTATCATAAAAAAAATATTTTATATTGATATTACGACTTATAACAATTTTTTGTAACAATTTCAACCATGTTAACTACTCTCCTCACACAACAATGATGTTCTAACTTCTCTAATATATGTGAGGAGTATTTTATTGAAGTGTGAAAACCATAGGTGGATAGAGGGAGTTCTATATAATTAATTATTCATCTGAAAACAATTTACAATCTTGTATAATAAACATAATAAAGACTTAAAAAATTTCATAAAGAACTCTTACATAGTTAGATTGATGATAAATGGTCTAAAAATTGTCAAAAGTATTAAAAAAAGTATTATATAAATTATTATAAAATAAATAAAGTTGTAATAATTTAAACTGTATATTTGATTAAATTGATTTTAAAAAGATCATTTGGTGAAATATTTTTATTTCTCGCTATCTTTGAATTTTAATTCTGTGGTGACTCTTACATTTATTGGATTTTCGCTTAGCTTGAATAACACATCAAGTTGTTTATTATACCATACTCGTGTAATCGTGTTGTCTAGGATCACATACGGACACTCTTATCCGAATTAAAGGTTACATTCATTTTTAGTCAATCAAACTTCATTCTAAAATTTGTTCATAAATAGTGCTAAAAATATGTACTCAGGACGAAACTTATAAATATATATATTCCTTATGAAAAAATATAAAATATAAATAATATTTTTCAAAACAAAGAGTCACGTATATCATGATAGTAATAATATTTTTCAAAACAAAGAGTCACGTACGTATATCATGATAGTTACCGGGTGTCATTCGTAGTGTAATACCTTTTTCACACCTGTACCGGCTAAATAAACCTTATCTATTTATATATATTGTGATATATCGGATACGTTTTCACAACATTGTATATTTCTCAAAGTTTCAGATATTACAATGTAGTCGCGATCTCATTTTAAGTTCATAATCGAGAAAGTTATTTACGGCCACAACTATTACTTTCGATCAATCAATGAGCCGGTATAAGTGAAATATTAATGAAATACGAAGTATATATGTAAGAGATAAGAATTTATAATGCATAATAGATTATAGTTCACAATGTAATCTTTATTGAGTTATGTTCTTAATATACATGAAAAATTCTCTTAAAAATACGACATAATGCTTATCCTTGTCGTTTCGATCTTCCAAATTTAACCCTGTATGTACCATGGCTTAAGAATAATGAGGGCATACAAATACAAAATATTGAAATTTAGAATTATTTATGTAACACCCTAGAATTTCCGCTATTTATTTTATTCGAATTAATTAATTATTTCTCGGAAATCCTTATTTTATTAGTCAAAGTTATACCTAATGTTAGTATAACTTCATTGTTGGGACAAATCCTCCTTATTATTTCTTATTGGGCCTATTTTCTAGTTAAACCCTAATGCCCATTAGATTCTCTATAAATACCAAGCTAAACCTAGCTTCCTTCCCTTTCTTTTATTTGAAAACCCTAAACCTAATTCTCTCCTCTCTTCCTCTCCTTTGTGCCGTGTGGTGGTTGCCATTTGCCTAGGGTTTCGTGCCCCTTCTTCCATATTTCTTCATCATTAATCATTCATCTTCGTTCCTAGTTCGATCCTAGCCAATCTATTCTTCAATCGTTGTAAGTTTTATATTTTATTTCCATCTTTTCGTAGTTTTATGCGCTAGATTATTAATTAGGATCATTATTATTGTTGGCACGTGTTGATGATGGTGGTGAAGGCTTCGTGGACAATCCGGAGGAAGATTGTTATATTCTAGAAGAGGATTTATCGTAGATTTTACGCTAAAAAGGCAACTAGGTGTTTTCCTTTAATTTTGTTTATAGAAAGTGAATTATTAACATGATATAATGATTGATTATATGATTAATTGTTTGTGTGATTATTTATGCTTATGATTCACATGTTTAATTGCATTTAATATTTATGTTGTTATTCTATTTTCAATTATTCATTTGGTGTGCGAGCTATGGTTCAAATCGCGAACCCTAGCGTCATTGGTGGTGGCGCGGCCGTGGGGTTGCCGTGGCCTAGGGTTCTGGCCTCCTCCTTGTGGGAGAGGCTAGGGTTTGCTTATGTTGAGAAATTAGGGTTTTGGTTTATATCATTAAGGTTATAGCATGTTAACTATAACTTTACATGTAAGCTACCCTAGTATACCTATTTGAGTTACAACTTTGAAAGTGACGTTGGGGTGCAGTGTACTATAACAAGACTCGTTGTGGTGACGTGGCAGTTTGTACCGTGGAGTCAACCCCTCGGTGAATTTGTTATAGAAGACTAATCCGTGATGGAAGAGAGTTATAGTTGATGATACTATAACCTCGCACGTATAAAATTATAGCTTGAAGTGCTATAACTTCACTAACATTGAGTGAAGGTTATAGCTGAAGTGTTATAACTTCACTAAAGTTGAGTGAAGGTTATTGCTGAAGGTACTATAACTTTACTGAAGTAATGTGAAGGTTATAGTTGATGATACTATAACCTTACACACTTCTTAATGTTATAGTTGAAGTTGTTATAACTTCACTAAAGTTGAGTGAAGGTTATAGATGAAGTTACTATAACTTCACTAAGGTTAAGTGAAGGTTATAGTTGGTGGTATTATAACATTGGATGTTATATGCTTTAATGTCTGGCGTTATGGTAACTCGAACTATAACATGACCTTTGAGGTGTAATGTTTTAGGTCAAGATACGATAACCATGGTCACTTGTGCTTGTTTATGTGTGGTGTTATGGTTAGTTGGACTATAACGCTATGTTTGCATATCGTATTGGTTATTCTTATTCCTATATTGTTGGACAGTCGGTTATACTATTCTTGAGTCGAGTCGTGACGTTGTTCACGCAATGTTGGACAGTTGGTTATACTGTTCATGTGTTGAGTCGTGATGTTGTTCACGCAATGGTTAGTACAGTTAGTTATACTGTGCATTTGTTTGTTTACTAGTTGAATAGATGACGATAGTAGCAGTTATATACTATCGGAATGAACCAACGCTACCCTTTGGGGATTTGTTTATTTTGGTCTATATTCGGGATTGGTCAGAGGTAGTTCGTTATACGCTCTGGTCTCCGTGTGTCGTTCGATGTACAGTTAATGCATCAAGGGTCTAGCCAGGTCTTAGACATATAGGCAGTGGTTATACGCTATACATAGTACCGTGGATGCAGTTCGTGATACGGTCCAAAGTGGATACAGTTCTTTTTACGGTCCACGCCGATGGAGGCAGTTCGTTATACGCTCCATCAGCTAGAAGCAATTCGTTATACGCTCCAGCGGTTAGAGGCAGTTCGTTAATCGCTCTAACGACGTTCATTCTATTCGCTATGCTTTGTTGATTGAATTGGTGACTTTATTGCCATGGATCATGTGTCACTTTTGGGTCGAGATAGTGTTCATGGTCTAGGGGTTTGTCTAGTTGTATTCATTTGGTAATGACGATGTCATAGTAAGTTTGGTTGCACATCATATTGTATAAATTGCTTCACATGTCATTTATGATTATTGACTGTTGTTATAGATTGTTATTAATTCAGCCTATTGTAAACATGACTGGGAGAACACCTAGTTACTCCCGACTGATTGTTGACCCCCATTCTTAGGTTGATTTGGTTGCTGCTTGTCTGGATGTTGGGCTGGAGAGACTTGTGGCAAGAAGAATAATTTATTTAGGAATTTATTTATGTTAAAGGATTATTAATAATGTATTAGTTTAGTTTTTAATTTGAGTATCGATCCAGATTGGTCAGGTTTTTCCGCCACCTTGACCCGATTCATCTTTGTACTCTGATGGATTATTTATTATTAAGGTATTTCTTTTGTTTTAAAAATCTGGGTTGTTACAGTTGGTATCAGAGCGAACACGCTCCCAACTCTCGCTTAGTAAATGACTAAATTAAATGGATTAGTAAATGAGTGAGAGTAAATGGGTAGAAACAAATAAGGATTAGTTGGTTACGTTTGTAGAGTGTATGAGTAGTTACCTGATGTGGTTCTTAGTTTTACCACTAGACAACAAACTTCTGTTTTACAGATGGTGCGCACTGGAACTGGAAACGAAAATGGTAACCAAGCCGATGGTGAACGCATCAGAAGGCTTGAGGATGCGCTAGCATCTATGGCTTAAGGATTTACTACTCATCTTAACAAAAACATCAACAACAGCCGCCCGCAGCAGTCTGTGTTTGATCGCTTTGCTCGACACCGTCCCCCTACCTATGATGGTGCTAATGATCCAACTGCTTTGGAAGCTTGGATTCGGGAGATCGAGAAGCTATTTCTTGCTACTGAGTGTCCTGATGGTCAGAAGGTGAACATTGCTACCTACTACCTGAAGGATGAGGCTGACAAATGGTGGGCTGTCACTAGAGCTGGTTTGGAGGTTCAGCCGGATTTTGGCTGGCCTGTTTTCTCTGAAGCTCTGAAGAAGAGATTTTATCCTGAAGAGCTGAGATGGCAAAAGGAGCAAGAGTTCCTTCGTTTGTCTCAGGGTTCGATGACTGCTGAGGAGTACACCAACAAATTTGTGAGGCTATCACGATCTATTACTTATGTGGCTATGGACGAGGTTTCGAGGACTCGTCGCTATGAGAAGAATTTGGCTCCCAAGGTCAGGACTGCTATGTCTGGCATTCCTTCGACTTCATTTCAGCAAGCTTATGATCGTGCTCTCAGCATCTATGATTCTGTTTTGGCTACTGAGGCTGAGGAAAATGCAAAGACCAAGTTCGTGAAGAGGCCGTATGTTGCTCCTACTTCCTATCAGTCGTCCGGAAAGAAGCAGAAGTATGAGTCTCATCCTTATCCTCCGTGTGATCGGGGTCAAGCTAGGAAGGGTATTTTGTGTTTTCGTTGCGGGAAGGCTTACCATCCAGGTAAGAATTATGTCATGGGTGCCCCTATCACCTGTTATACCTGCAAGGAGCCAGAACACAAGTCCATTGATTGTCCCCAGAAGCCTAAGGTTGATGTTCCGAAGGCTGGTCGAGTTTTCGTCATGAGTCGTGCAGAGGCTGAGGCTAATCCATATGTGGTTACGGGTACTTTTCTGGTCCAATCTTTACCTGTTTTTGTTTTATTCGATACGGGTGCATCAATGTCTTTTGTATCCGAATCCTTTGTCGTCTGTGCTGGAATTATCCCTTCCTCATCTGTCAATGCCGCAATTTCCCTCCCTACGGGTGAGATTGTTTCTTGTTATGTTCTATTCGAGGACGTACATGCCGGCATTGCAGAGGCGATCCTCCCAGCTCATCTTGTCCAATTTAACCTAGGAGATTTTGATGTGATTTTGGGGATGGATTGGTTAGCTCGTTATGATGCTAGATTTCAGTGTAGAGATCAAAAGATTTTGCTCAAGAGTCCTAGTGGTGCTAGATTGTCATATCAGGGTGTTAGAATAACGCCAAATGTGAAATGGGTATCTGCTATGAAGATGGTGAGCATGGGTAGAAAGGGTCATCAAATCTATCTGTGTAGTGTTCGAGATGTGTCTGCAGAACCTAAGTTGGAGGAGATTCCCATCGTTAGAGAGTTTCCTGATGTTTTCCCCGAGGATCTACCTGGTATTCCACCTGAGCGTGATGTGGAGTTCTCGATTGATTTGTTGCCTGGTACTGGTCCCATTTCGAAAGCGCCTTATCTTATGGCGCCAGCTAAGCTACAAGAGCGTAAGAAGCAACTTGAGGAAATGATCGATAAGGGTTTTATTCGTCCGAGTGCTTCGCCTTGGGGTGCTCCTTTTTTGTTCGTTAAGAAGAAGGATGGTAGCATGCGATTATGCATCGAGTATCGTGAACTGAATAAGGTGACTATCAAGAGTAAGTATCCCTTGCCAAGGATCGAGGATTTGTTTGATCAGCTCCGTGGGGCTAGTGTGTTCTCGAAGATTGATCTGAGGTCAGGTTACCATCAGATTCTAGTTAGGAAAGAGGACATTTCGAAGACTGCTTTTCATTCGAGGTATGGTCACTATGAGTTTGTGGTTATGCCTTTTGGTTTGACGAATGCTCCTGCGATTTTCATGGATCAGATGAACCGCACTTTCAGCGAGTATTTGGACAAGTGTGTCGTGATGTTCATAGACGATATACTGATTTACTCGAGAGACGAGGTTGAGCACGAGGATCATCTTCGTGTTATTTTGGAGACTCTTCGCAAACATAAGTGGTATGCTAAATTCTTGAAGTGCGAGTTTTGGCTGAAAGAGGTGACCTTCTTAGGTCATGTGATATCGGGTGATGGAGTTATGGTTGATCCTTCGAAGATTCGAGCTGTGGTCGATTGGGAGAGTCCGAAGAATGTGAATGAGATCCGGAGTTTCCTTGGTCTTGCTGGTTACTATCGTCGATTCGTGCATGATTTCTCAAGGATCGCGAGGCCTATGACTCAGCTTATGAAGAAGGAGTCCAAGTTCATTTGGACTGAAGCTTGTGAATCAGCGTTTCAGGAATTAAAGAAGAGATTGACTACTGCTCCAGTGTTGACTTTGTCTAAAGAGGTTGTTGAGTTCGATGTCTATTGTGATGCGTCAAAATCTGGTTTGGGTTGTGTATTGATGCAGAAGGGTCAGGTTGTGGCTTATGCTTCCCGTCAACTGAAAGTCCACGAGGTGAATTACCCAACTCATGATCTTGAGTTAGCAGTTGTGGTGTTTGCACTTAAGTTGTGGAGACACTATCTTTATGGAGTTTCTTGCAACATCAATACGGATCATAAGAGCTTGAAGTATATCTTCACTCAGAGAGATCTTAACATGAGGCAGAGATGATGGTTGGAACTGCTGAATGACTATAAGATCGAGCTGCAGTACCATGAGGGTAAGGCGAACGTGGTTACCGATGCTTTGAGTCGAAAAGCTCGTCCTGTTTTGAATTCGGTTATGGTGTTACCTAATGAGTTGAGCCGAGAGTTCCAAAGGTTGAGCCTTGAGGTAGTTTTTCCTGGTACTCTGAACATAGGCGCAATGATTGCTGAACCTGAGATTCTACATGAGATCCGGGTTAAGTAACGAGAGGACGACTTCCTTGAAGGAGTCCAACTCGCTTTAAGTGAAGGTAGAGCAAAAGACTTCATGGTCGCACCTGATGATGGTTTGCGATTCCGCGGTCGATGGTGTATACTTAATTGTAAGGTCTTAAAAGATAAGATTCTCAAAGAGGCTCATAGTACACCCTATTCCGTTCATCATGGTGGCGATAAGATGTATACGGATCTGAAGCTACGCTTTTGGTGGCCTAAGATGAAGAAGGAAATCGCCGAGTTCGTGAGCCGTTGTCTCATTTGTCATAAGGTCAAGTTTGAGCATCACAGATCTGGTGGTTTGCTGCAACCATTGGAGATTCCTACATGGGAATGAGTTTCGATTTCGATGGACTTCGTCATGGGCTTACCGAGATCGCAGAAGGGAATGAATGCTATTTGGGTTGTGGTTGATCGCTTAACCAAGGTTGCGCATTTCATTCCAATAAAGGAGACTTGGAGTCTCGAGGAACTTGCTAATGCGTATCAGCGTGAGATTATTCGTCTGCATGGGGTTCCTAAGGATATTATTTCCGATCGTGATCCGAGGTTTTGTTCCCAGTTTTGGAA